>JAWWEU010000082.1:53832-77527 GCA_035583155.1 Acropternis orthonyx
CAGCCCCCGAGGAGTCTCCCCTCAGTGCCCTCTGCTCCAGCTGAACAAGCCAAGTGCCCTCAGCTGCTCCTCAGACCCTTCCCCATCCCCGTGTCTCTCCTTTGGACACTCTCCAACACCTTTAGATCCTTCTGACATTGTGGCCCCCAAGCTGCCCCCAGGACTCGAGGTGTGGCCACCCCAGCTCAGAGCAGAGCGGGACAATCCCCTCCCTCGCCCAGCGGGTGATGCTGGGCCTGATGCCCCCCAGGACACGGTGGCCCTTTGGGCTGCCAGGATGCTCTGGTGACTCATATCCAACTTGCCATCCACCAGGATCCCCTATCCATTTCCACAGCACTGCTCTCCAGCCTCTCATTCCCGGGTCTGTCTGTGTATCCAGGACTGCCCCACCCTAGGGGCAGAATCCAGCAGTTGTGCATGTTAAACTTGCCATGGTTGTGGATTGCCCAGCCCTCTCCTTTGTCAAGATCTCTCTGCGGCAGGTCTCTGCCTTCGAGGGACTCAACAGCTCCTCCCAACTTAGTGTCGTCACCAAACTCACTTAGTCTGCCTTCCAGTCCCGCATCCAAGTCCTTTGTGAAGAAGTTGTAGAGCACTGGCCCTGAAACTGAGCCTTTCTGACACAGAAGCTGTTACCATTTAGAGATGGTCAGAGCAAAAGGCCTTCAGATGTACCTGGAAAAATCTCTAAAAGGAGTTTGTAGTTCAGAGGACCTGCTCCCATATCCAGGCTCTGGAGATGGTCTTCGTACATCACTTAGGGGAGGTTCTGTGCTGCTGCCAGCATTGGCAGCAGTGGGATTGCAGGGGGTCATCATGCACACCCTGACGTGTTTTCTGGCCGCTTATAAAGTGAAAATGGCTTGGCTGTTTTGGTTGGTTTGTTTGGTTTTAGTTGGTGTTTGGGTTTTTTCAGAGCTGGAACACTGAGAAGCTGTGACCTGAGTGTCTTAGCAGATAGTTCAGTTCACACTGTCTGTGGTTGGTACTATCAGGCAAGGATAGGTAAACCCTTACTGTGTGGCATGGATTAGACACCCTTCAGATCCATATCTTTCCATTCTTGAATACTGAGATTAAGAGAGGGGATGACAATCATGAGATTATTTCCTTAGAGTTGTATCTTGGGTAGAATCTCAGGCTTATGCTTGTTCTGTTCATCATAAATCATTTTCCTTCTTTGTCACTCCACTTTGAACTGAACTCTTTCAAGGTATTTTAGATGTTACCTTGTTTGGTCCAAGAGAAATGTTGTGTTTGCATTTCTGGCTAAATGCCCTACTGTGGGTTTTTTCAATATAACAGTTTAGAGGTAAAGTGCAAAATCTCTGAAGCATAGTAGCTCAGTGAATCCAAACAGAGAATGGAAGGGAGAAGGTGTTCCAGAGGCAGCAAGCCTGAGTACCTGTGTACATCACAGCTCCAACTTGCTGTCCCTTACCTGGTTTAAGATCCTCTTTTTAGGTTGAGCAAGATCAGCTAAGAAGAATCTCTTTAACTCTTCAGACTGGACTGTTCTAAAGAAAATCCCCAAGGCAGTGTGTGCATGTTCTTTCTCTTCGGGGATGTGTTCATATCCATGAAGTTCCTAATGGACATTAGGTTTCATAGGGCTCCCCTGAGACCTGGTTGGAGTAATTGGATGTTCACCAGCTGGTACTGGAGAACTTGCAGGTTTCTTTGGAGAGGAGTGGAAGGTTTTCTGTATTTATTGATGCTATATCTCGAATTATGCTCAAAAAAACACCAGACAGAAGCATGTGAGCTTTGTGTAAAGGACCGTGATAAATGGAAAACAAATATTAGTAGTGTATCTCAATGTTGTTAACCAAAGGTGTGCTGTGACAGGGATCTAAGTTCTGCTACACACTGTTTTCTCAAACTCCCCTAAAACATAACTGACTTTTGTAGATTTATAAGTACATCTTGTTTTCTGGCACAAAGACTGCCTGTGGTGTTCAGCACTACCAAACTTCTCATTGCTTTGCGTATCTTACGCTAATTCTCAAGGTTTGTAAGATTTCTATGTAATCAAGAACAGAAAAGTCTGAAAGAACTGGTAGACTGAAACCTGTCAGTTAAAATGGCTTTTGTAGTTTCTCACAGATTAAAAATGATATTTTCTGCTGTGAGCTGCAGATTGAAATCAGTTGGAGTTCACCGCTAACTAGTTTCTAGGTAAAAGTTGTTGATTACAGAAAGAGAGAAACAGATTTTTTTTTTCTTTTCTTTTTTTTTTTTTTTAAAGTAAAGGAAGTTGCTGTGTGGGTGTCAGTGATTGGGTTATAAGTAAAATTCAATGCTCTAGTGCTTTGATCGTGGGACCCAGTGCTGTTGCCCCACCCTTACCACTTCCTTTCAGAGCAGCCCCATGCATTCCACATTGCGGTTATAGCAGCACTGTTAACCAGTGAGACAAACCACTACTGACAAGCATCTGACACATCACTCTCTATGCTATGGACTCCTTGCCAGCTCCTCCAGTTCCTGAAGGAAGTCACTCTGTATCCAGGGAGGAAGAGCAACACTTGACCCCTCCTAATACAGAAGGTCATGCCCCTGTCTTATTGATGGTGTATAGTGAGGGTGTGAGAAGAGCAGTGCTCGGTGCCACCTTACATGCCTTTCCTGCATCCTTTTAGACAGAACAATTCCCTGTGGAGTTCACGTTGCAAGGTCAAGAGAGTGTGACCTGCCTCCCAACTGCATGTGGCACACCAGAAGTTGTGGGATACAGTCAGTTCCTGATGATGCTGTGCATTGTCTTGGGCTTCAGCACACAGCAGCCCTCTTTAGTTTGCCCCAGAGGCGACTCTCACACCCAGGGGACAGAGAGAGGCTTTAGTGCCTTTAAGGCTGCTGGTGCATTCAGTGACCCATGCTCCATATCCACCCCTCGCTATTCCTGCATATGTTACTAAAATAGCAGGATATAGTTGGTGTCACCAGAATAAAAGTCTTAAAAACACAGGAAGAAAGTGTACTTTCCAATTCAGTGTGCCGCTTTCTTGCAATGATTATTTAATAAAAATGAATATTTTATTACTCTAGCATTTTTTAGCCTGGGTAAATGTTATAATTTATATTAAATTATATTAGTGATTCATAGAGGGTGTGGGTATTGTATTAATAGTGAACTTCTTCAGTGCTCATGCACTTCAAAATTTCAGTTTTTCTTTGGGATGCCAGTACATAAATAGCAGAAAAATACAATGTAATGTGGGATGTATAGAGTCATAGAATGGTTTGGGTTGGAAGGCACCTTAAAGCTCATCTTGTTCCACCTCCTGCCATGGGCAGGGACACCTTCCACTAGACCAGATTGCTCCTTCAAGCCCTGTCCAACCTGGCCTTGGACACTTCCAGGGATGGTGAGTTCACAGTCTCTCTGTGCAAATCGAAAGGAATAACATACTGAATTCATCCCATATAGGAAAGAAATTAGTGGAGTGATTTAGCTGTTACTTGAAACACAGGTATTAAAATAAATGATATTGGGAACTTATTCTAGATGCACACAGGGAGTTTGTCAAAGAACTTTGGCTTTTTTTGTGACCCCTTAACTTTTTGTAGCTCTGATGTGTGATGGTAATTTATAGACTGGCATTTCAGAGGTTAGTGGTTAACACCCCTGTGTTAACCCTCTTGGGTTAAGGACTTCAGTTCTGTTCTCACAGTGTTTTTGTTGCTGGTTGTGGTTTTGAAATGTCAAAATAGTGGAAAAAGAAGACAGACCAGGGAAGAGCAACCTGCCTTGGGTTAGGAAGCTTGACTCTGATCCCTCCAAGGGGCCTGGCTTTTGTGGAGCCCCAGACCTCAGAGCAAGCACAAAGGTTTGCACAAAATATTTGAGTGACTAGAAATTTTTCCAAAATAATAGTAATGATGTTATTGATAATAAATTTAACCAGCCAAGGGATTTTACTGAACCACTAATAGCAAGACTGCAAGATGTATTTTGCTGCCCCACCTGCAAAGGCAGAAGAGGCTTATTTAAGCAAAATCTGACTGATCAAATCCTGTTTTTTCATCTTGCCAGTTCGCAGATAAAGAGAAATGATACCCAAACCTGTTGATGGCTTAAAAAAGTGAAAAGGGGTCAGGGTTTTGAGATCTTAACAGGTCTTCAGGATCTTAGTCTTGTGTTTATTGAACTATTCTGAAAACTCTGAGCTGTGCTGGGTGCTGTAATCAATCATCTGCAGAAACACTACTCCCCTAGTCTGTGGTTGAGGATCCTTTGCCTTTTCTTCACAAGTGTTGTTGTCAGCCCCAGGGAAGCTGGAAATGCAAGAAGAATTACCAGGTGCTTCCCAGAACAGCTTTTCATTCTGTCAGTGTGATCCAGGGAGATTGCAGGGAAGTTTTGGGTAGCTTTGCCCACTCAAGTGCTCACAAAGGGATCCTGAAAGAGAATATTCTGAGAGCAATTTGACCTCAGAGCTTTAGTGAGTAGACACCCAGATGATCCCACATCTACACATATATTCCAGGCTTACCTGGATGGGGATTGCTAGGAGTTTTGAGGCTAGATTCACTCTTTTGGGGTGTCTTTTGCACCCCTTGAACCATTTTAGGAGCCTCTTGTGCGTGCTCCTGTGCACCCCAGCTGCTGGCACAGCCCAGGGCAGTACAGGCAGCTCACAGCAGGCAGTGTTTGTGCAGCCTGTTCTGCTGCTCTTCCTTTGTATTTGATGCTTCCTCCTCCTTCATGTCAATGATAAATATAGTCCTTTTTTGTACGTGTCACTTCTCTAAATTTAAGGCATTTTATGGTTTGACTGTTTTTACAATTTTAGACTTATTTTTCTTCTGCATTGTCAGTGCACATTGACCTCCTATTGACAGTTTTCAGTGAGAGGGAAGAAGCTTAGATCTCTTTGAGTTGGACATAGAGATGGATTTTAGTAGTTTGTTGGCCTAAGCTGCATCCTCAGTGTCTCAGATCAAAATTAAGGCTTCACAATTTGTTCAGGATCTTGCTTAAAAACCCTGAGAGCCAAAACCTGCCTGCTTTGTTGTGTGCATTTACTGAGTTCAGCTCTTGAAAGAAAATGATGCTTTGGCAATACTTAGTGTTTAAATACATCATGTTTTCGTGGTCTTTTTTTTTGACCTGCACCACATAGAGTGTCTCCAGGATTTGTGTAGAAATTTGCTCTGTGTATTTAGTGAGATAAATTTTAAAAGGAAGAAAGCCATGTTAGATATAATGGATGTGATCAGGAGGTAGGAAGAAAAGAAAGGATTCTATTAATCAGAAAAAATAATGTAAAATAATTCCTTTGATTTTAATTTAATTCTAGATAATGTAGATTTATTTAAGTTGTGGGGATCAATCGTTTGCTCTAGAGCAGAGTGTGCAGAGCTCTGTTCTTTATTCACTGTGAGATCACAGGGGTGTTGGGATGTTTATTTCTGCGTGGTACCACACACCTGCTTCCTTAGAACTTTCTGAGCACTCAGAGTTATTCACAAGTACCACAGAGCTTGTTTACCTTTGATTTTTTTCCCCCCTCATCTGCAGCCGAGAGTGAGAAAATCAGCCTCAAAGCTGTGACTGACAGGAAAACCTTTTTATTTTTCATGCCTTCTCGAAGCCCTGACAGTTGCATTAGAGCACAGGCATCCCTTGTTGTGTAGGATAAATGACTCATGGGTGGAGCACCTGCCCAGCCACAAACTAAAAATTCCATTCACGCTTTGATTCTCTTGTTTATGCTGATCTCTCACAGTAAAGATATTTCAGTACCGATGGTTGAAAGAGGTTGCTCAGAAGCTGTTTCAGAACAGATTGTTGGGCTGAACATGTTAACGATTTATCACCTTTCAAGAAGTTTGTAGAATTTCAGAATATTTCTCTTAAGCTAAGGTTTTCGGGGTTACAGGTGACCTAAAGGTGCAAGCTTTGCAAATATTGAGCAAAACCAGTTTTGAGGTGGTTTTACACAGGAAAAATTCTGGTCTGTTACTAAGAGCACATGTTGTGATTTTGTGCAAAGAACGTTATCACCAAAGAGTTGAGTTTGAAATCCAGTTCAGAAATAGCCCCTGTTGAAGCCAAATACTTCTGAAAAAAGATCGGATTAATGTAATTAACCTTCAGGTGCAGTTTGAAAACTAGTAATGGTTTTTCTCTAAGTTCCTAAAGTTGTGTTTATGAAGGTTTTACTCTGCATAACTGGAGGAGCTGGAAAATATAATAGGATGCTGAAAACATGCTGAGTGACTTCGGAATGTCATGTACATTTGATAAAGTACCAAGAGAAAGATGTGCTGGGAGGCACCTTCCACACTGCAGCCTCCAAATCCAGAGTAGTGCTTCCCCTGCCATGTGAGAGACAGATGCAAAAACCCTGGGATTGTATGTTCAGGTATAATCACAGGTGAGCACTTAACTCATATCACCATTCCTTATTTTCTGCAGCACCACTCAGACTTCCCAAAGCATAATTTTCACTTTAGGAAGTTTCCTGGAAAGTTTAAAGCTGTGGCATCTCAGCTCTACCGTGTCTGCCTGTGAGCAGGAATGATCCAGGCTTCAAAGACAGGGAAGATGCTGCTTCTCATCACTCAGCAAGATCCTCCTCTAAACAGAAAGTTAATCCCAGCATTGAAACACAGAATAATGAGAAAACTATAAATGTTTCACTTTGTTATCGATCTCTTGTAATTGAGTAAGACAAATTTTGTATTTGCGTCCTCCCAGTGAGGTTTTATTTGCCTTGAAATACAGATCTCAACCCTCCACACTCAAGTTTGCTGTGGGGTATGAAGTGAGATAAACTCTTTGTATGGGTGGAGTTCACTCCAAGTAACAGCACTTGCTGTGGTAAACCATTTTGTTCATCATCTCTTTTTGCTGAAGTGAGTCCTCGGTGTGGTTTGGGTGCACCACTTGGGTAACTGCTGAAACTGCTGTGGTTTCAGAATAGGACCTGTTTTGCTTTTTTCTGAACTTTTTTTCGCTTGAAACTATTAGCAGAAAAATCAAATAAGGGTTACAACTGTTTGCCTGCACTTTTGTGCTGCCATACCTCAAAATGATGAGCAGGGTCATGTAAAAATACAACATTTTCCAGCAAAGGGAAGATAAATGCAGTCTCAGTTACTACTAAGAGTATATTTTGCAGTATTAGAATGTTACCAATGTCCTTCAGTTCAGCTGATGACTTTTTAATGTGGTTTTGGTATTTCTGATTTACATTATAGAAATACTGTACCCACATTCTTGGCACACTAAACATGAGAATACAAAAATCTTTGTGTGCTTAAGTGCGCACTTACTACACTGGGAGCCTTGATGTAAGCCAGCAAAGATGTCAGAAAGATAATTCTGGTGTTGTTACTACTGACTAGTGGTTAATAAATGAACAAATTTGAACTTCTAACTGAACCAAACAGACTTCTGCCAGGCCTCAAAACCATTTCTGCATTAAACAAACTGTAGTAACGTACAAAGGGTGGTGAAAGAAGGATTTGGGATTTGGGAGTTGGACTCAGGAGAGTGCAAGGGTTGGTGTGTTCAGCTTTGGTGCTGCCCTTAAAATTGCTCTGCAAAAAATAAACCCCATTGTATAAGGGTTTCCCTCTTTCGCTTTTTCTCCGAAATTATCGCCCTATTCTGTTCTTTCACATCTGAAAACAAATGGCACTCGGGGTGTAAAATGAAAATTGTCAATATTATTAGCACTAATTCTTGTAACATGATGACATTTCCTCTACAGCAAAGTCATTCTTTGTGATCTTTTGTGAAGATGAAGCACAAGAAACCCCAATGCTCTCTGCAGGTTCAAAACCACCAGGGCCTTTGTGCAAGAACCTTAAACAGGCCACCCAGAAAAACCAGGTTTGCTGAACAAAAACGTTGCAAACCCAGAGTTTGTGTTAACAGTCACCAATTCCACAAAGTGGTTTCGGTAGCAGAAGGTGTAACCTAAGAGAAGGTGGCTTAAAATGAGTTGGGTTTGCCTGTCACTCACCATTGGTTTGGGGCCATACAGGATGAAGGATATGAGGGTGAATTTTCTTGCTGGTAACTGGCAAAAGAGGAAGGAGGAAAAGTGTAGAAAGCCGTAGTTTTGCCTTGACCTTAAATTAGAAATGCAGATACTTTAATTCTCTTGTAATTCTCCTAGTCCAGGTTGGACAGGGCTTGGAGCAACCTGGTATAGTGGAAGGTGTCCCTGCCCATGGCAGGGAGTGGAACTGAATGAGCTTTAAGGTCTCTTCCAACCCAAACCATGGTCTCTGGTGGTAGGAAAGGCAGGTTGGGGTGAAGGGTGGTCCGTGGTTGCGAGGAGAGCACATGTTGCTGGAATTTCTCTCTATATTGGGTCACTTGCTTCCATGAAGGACAAATCACTGGCCTGACCTGCCTCTCTTTAGAAGTGCCACGTGGCTGCTACCATGGGGATCAGTATATCCCTGTCATAGGTGTTATCCAGGATGGAGCATGTACTGAAATTTTACTGGGGGAACCTTTGGGAGACCTCCTTTATCCTCCAGCTTCAAGGCAGCTAAACCAGTGTGTGGCTTCTAGAAACAATTTCTCCAACCTCATGGATACGATGATGAAACGCAGTAAGTTTCCCTGGGCAGTCTGGAGTATCCTTAAGTTTTCAAAATGTTGCAGATTGTCTAATGTGAATCTCTCTTGGTCCAGGGCTAAACCCATTTGCCTTTTTCCTAATGGAAGACTTGCCTCCAGGACTCTGATCAGGTTCCCCTTAAACACTCTCAAGACTAAACAAATCCAGTTCTACTGCACGTGCCTTGTTTTCCATGTCTCTATGTGCTTGTTCAGCTGGGGCTTTCCTTGCTTCCCACTTTCCCTGCAGTTCAGTGCCTGCACTGGTCTCTGTATTGCATCCGAGTCCGACACTGACAATGCACGAATGAGAACCTGCACAATCCCTTCAGCGCCCTGTGCAGCTGATCCCTTCAGCTCCCTACAAACCTGATCCCTTCAGCTCCCTGTGCAGCTGATCCCTTCAGCTCCCTACAAACCTGATCCCTTCAGCTCCCTACAAACCTGATCCCTTCAGCTCCCTACAAACCTGATCCCTTCAGCTCCCTACAAACCTGATCCCTTCAGCTCCCTACAAACCCGATCCCTTCAGCTCCCTACAAACCCGATCCCTTCAGCTCCCTGTAAACCCAATCCCTTCAGCTCCCTGTGCCTGCTGACTTTTGGGAATAGAGACCAGCTCAGTGCAAGGGAATATCAACTTCTGACTGGCCCTGGGGTAGGAGAGACTGAGCTGGGATTTAGTGGCAACTGCTGGTTAGGTGATTAATTTAGTCCAAGTTTTCTGCTCTGTTTCTCTCTGATAAATGAGGATTTCCACAGAGATGAGCAAATATTAGGAAGTTCACGAGCAACTACCAAAGTACCTTGAAAGCTCACAGGCTGTGGCTCAGATGTGCCAAGTACACGCTCTGAGGTTTGAGGGTTGACTCCATTTCTCTGTACTTTCCTATATGTCTATCCTGATGGGAATAAGTTATAATATTCCTATTAAATTATAGTTCAAAGAATTGGACATTTCAAAACAGATAAGTTTTATTGATGCAAATAATGTTTGTGATTCAGGTTGTCACACAGAAAGTTGTAAATGTTTGTTTTAAGAATGTTTCTAGATTTTACTTCATCAAGTACACATTGTAATCAAGAGTGTTCATCCAAGGAGTATTTTCCCTGGAAGCTGGCTTTGTACTTGTGAGGAGAATCTTTCCTTTCTTTCTTTTTTTTGCCTCTTTTGTTTTTTGTTCGTGTGTTTGTTTGTTTGTTTTTTGAGGGGAATAGAAATACATTTGTCTGTTCAGTTACTTAACCTCACAAGATAGTACTTTTGGCAAGGGGAATTAAAAATTAACCATTGAGACTTTAATTGCAACAAAGAAAATATAGAAAAATTATTATGTTACACAGTAATTCCTGTGATTCCATTTGTTATTGGGGTGGAGTAAAACAACAAGCAGTCACCTACAAAAGGTGGGTTGCAGAGAAAGCACCCCAGAGCAAGGTGATTTCTTAATCAGTCTCTTTTTCCTTGTACAAAAGGGGTGGTAAGGATAAACCAGTCCCAGGGAAAAAAAAGCAGAATGCAGGCATTCTGAAAAGACACAGTGAAGTTACTGTTTACTCCTATTTATAATGATTTATCTTCAGTGATACATATTTTTACATATTTTGCCATTTATATAATCCCAAATTTAAACTTGAAATACCTCTAATCTGAAAAATCAAAGTCCTACTTGTCAAATTCTTTTGACCAAATGCTTTTATGTTGGATTTTATCATTTAAAATCTTGATGCTATTGATATTTTCATATGTATAAGACAATAAATCCTATTTAAATAAAACAACTGTTTGAGATTATTCGCATTGAGGAATGAATGCCATTATATTGGGTTAAATTTTTGTCTCAGGGAGGATGGATGATGCTAAAGTGTATCAGCACAGTTTCCTATTTCAGGGCTTTGCATTGTCCGTGGTAAGTAACTTCTCTTTTTCTCCTTTTGTTTGTTTTTTTTCCCTAAACTTTCCAGGTAAAAGCACTCCTGTCAGTCACCTTGGGCCTGCAGATTTTCCCAAGCCCCATGATCCATTCCAGCCATTTGGGGCTGACAGCAGTGACCTGTTTCAAAGTAAAAAGGGGTTTGGGGACCCATTTAGTGGAAAAGATCCATTTGCTCCCTCCTCTTCAAGTATAACTAAAGACTCTTCCTTGGGGTTTGCAGACTTCAGCTCTGTAAGTTAAGTTCCTTGTCTCAGCAAACCACTTTCTGCTCTGCTTGCAGCAAATCTGTTGGGTTTTTGTTTTACCTGCAAACCTCCTGTTCCCTGGCTTCTGTCTCTCAGTACCTTCATGCTGTCCTCGTTGGTTTTGTATTAATATTTCTGTAATAAAAAGGCATTATTTCAATAAAAGAGAAGTTTCATACTAAATTTCCAAGGGTTTACTTGCATTTAAATGATTTTAGCACAGTGTGCCTTTACTCTCAAATTCTCTGTAGCAGAACCTGTGTATTGTTTTTGTTGCATGGAGGCTATTTTGTAAACTGATTTTTGGGAGCCAATGATGTAAAGACTCAAAAGCAATTGTTGAGAACATTTCTATAGCAATTTCACCATATCCTGAGAAGGAAATCCTGAAAGGGAAAGTTTCCATAAAGCATTTGTAACTGTTTGTGGAAAAAGTTCTGACAATCCTGTCGCAACGTTTGCTGGATGTGATGGAATGTGGTCATAAAGAGACACAGACCAGACAGAGACTGAAAGTTTTACCTGTTGAATTCTGTTCAGTTACTGATATTGTAGAAAAGCCCGCGCTAGGCAAAGCTGAAAACAAAATTGTTTTGTAGAACCAAGATAGAAAGGTCCACCCTGCACTCCCAAAGACAGTCCCAGAAGGTTTGAAAGCAAAGCCAGGCGCCCACTCACTAAAAATACCAGGGTTTCTAAAGCCTGGCTTTGGTTTTAGTGCTGGAATTGTAAATGCAGTAGTGGTGTGGTTCTTATTGCTTCCATGAGTGGATGGAATCTGTTCCATCCACAGCCTCAGGCTTCCCCCTCCTTCCCCATGTTTTTGTTCTCTCACATGGCCGTGAAGTGAAATACCCAATTTATTCTGCCCCTCAACCCTGCTGGACACAGGTCAGTGTTCAACAAGTGGGGATCCTTAAGCTTAATCTTTCAGGTTGTTTAATGTTTGGGTTTGGGGTTTTTTTTCCCCTCGTTATTATTTAATATTAAATGTGTATCACTTTCCTATTTGCTATTGTTAGTTGAGGTCATTTGTGCAGACTTTAGTTGGGCCTCAGGGCTTTAATTTATCTTTTTGCAAACGTCCAAGTTCAAGGTTTTCTGTATGTTTGACCACAGCTGGTACAGCCTGTTGAATTTGCACAGTTAAATTCTGATTGTATACAAACTGGTGACATTCTTAATAAAAATAAGACGCAAAACTTGCTTTATCTGAAATTTTTTCAACAACATCTTAATTTCTTCCTGCTACGAAAGACAAATGATGGAATGGAATGACTGTTACCCAATTGTTGCCATCTTACTTTGCACACTGCATTTACGAAGTTAAAATTGTGGTTTGCTCTGAGTGACTGTATCTTAGTGATCAGCCAAAATCTCTGATCCCCATCCCATGGGTGCTGGAGGGTCAAATTTGCTGTGCCATCAGGTTTTCAGCGGAGATTAACCTTAGAAGAGAAGGGGAAAGGAGGAAAAATGAGATAATGAGCAGCAGCCACTTAGTAATTCCTGTTAAGTGGCATTTCATTAAAAGAAATAAATTTTAAAATCAGTTTTGTGTGTTGATTTTGTCCTGCTATTAAAAAAAAAAAAAAAAAAAAAGAAGCATTGACTGAATTTGGCTAAAAAGAGAGAGACTTGATCCCTGTTCTCTTCAGTTTATGGGTTTTTTTCCTTGCCTGTAACACAATTACGCTGCTCCACTTGACAGTTCGTTCTGTATGATGTTTTAAATGTACTAATTACCTTGGAATCATTGAGAATATTGTGCTTCTCTTTGCCATGTGGTTGGGAAATTTTATTCACAGTGGAAATGAAAATCACTTTTACTTACAGAAGGTTTTTTTGACACATGAATTATGTGGGACTGAATAGTCAAATAACCCAATTCTTAATTGAAATCATTGACTGTTGCAAAGAAAGAACATGAAAGCCTTCACTAGATTTTGGTAGCACTCTATGAAAACTGGCTTTTTTTTTTGAGACACCTGCAAATTCATGCACCCAGAATTTCTTTGTGTTCTCACTGCATTCTTAACTTTGTTGCTGGCGTTAAATACGATTCATTGGAACAAAACAGAGTCTTTTGGTAGCTCAGATTTTGGGTGTTTCAAGGTTCCAGCCGCAGTTTACAGAACAACAAGTAAAGTCACTTTTTTGCCAACAGAAGGGTTTAAATTTCGAAGAAACAGAACACTTAGGACTAAACTTTTTCTCTTAGTACAAGCTGGTAATTCAGTAACACAAGCCAGTGCAGTTTTTGTGATTTGATTAGTCTGCTGGTTTCCTCGTTTCTGCCCTGGGTCTGACTGTGCTTCTGAAAAAGCAAAAAAAAGAGAGATTTTTGATGAAATTACACATGTGATACACATTTATAGACTGGACATACACAGAAAAATGTTATTATATTAAATGACCTGTAAACTGTGTTTTCTAGACAATCAGTGGCATTAATGAAGGTCAGAGTTACCTCCTGAAAATCTCCCTTTATGCCAACCACTTGTAATAAGACCCATCCAGATTTGTTTCAAATGAATCACTTGCCTATTTTTCCTTTCATTTTTTTTTTCCCGCTCAGCACTTTTAACCACAAAAATATAACTTGTGTCCCATAAACAAGTTATAATTGGGACTCTCTTTGGAAGCCTTATCCTAGGATGGAAGCTATAGGAATAAAACTGGTTTTTCAACATGAAAAAAGCACTCCAGATGGTTTGACCAAAGCTTCTTGTGTTTCTGAAAATAGTAACTGTTCATTCTCCATCCCAGCTTTAAGATCTGCCTGAACTCTTGGAATAAGTGCAGAATTCCTGCTTCCATTTGCCATCTTTACCTTGAAAAAAAAAAAATCATCTATTTAAAAATCTTAGTGAGCTTTTCAGTCTTACCTGTCAGCTGACATTATTTAAATGATAAATGTTAGCAGGTTTCCTTCGTTTTAAAAGGAGAATATCAAAACGTGTGACAGTTTGATTGTATTTCAATAACATTGAATGCAAAGGTCCTCATCTAAATTTTGATGGTGATGAAAGCAGAGGTATTACATGAAGAGCAGTAAATTTTTGCATCAAAGCATGTGAAAAGTCATACTGAGAGAAACAGAATGAGGAATGATGAGCATAATTTAACTAAATTATGAGTAAATGAGAACTGGGCTTAGGTTGAAAGAAACTCAAGTAGGCGGATTTATTTAAAAATACATAAAAACACATTAAAAAATGAAAATTGGAGATAAAATGCAGCGCAGAAGAGGCAAGGTGGGGCCGTGACATTGTGTATATGCAGCTAGGAAAGGTCTAGCACGGAAAGTTGCATTTTTAATACTCAGCATTAATAAAATACTCAATATTTCAGGTGTGGCTGTGTCAGCTCCTGGTAGCACCGTGGGCTGTGCTCAGTCACTGTGTCCTGGCCCCCAGGGAATTTTTGTACTATACATCCAGCTGAAATTTTTCTCCTCAAAAGCAAAAAAACAAAAAAAAAAAAAGCGAAAAACCCCAAATAATATGTTTTCCTGCACAAAAGAAACCAGCACAGAGCGGATTTTAGAAGTGGGCTCTAATGCAAACATTTGCATGCAGCTGTTCCCATCATCCTTCTCAGCAACTGCTAAAATTAAACAGGAGCAGATCATATTTGAGCTTAAAATTGTTATGATTTCAATGAAATAGCTGAAGATTTTGTGCAAAAAAAAAAAAAAGTTCAAACAAGCGAACTTTTGCATCTTTCAGTGGTAAATACTGGAATATAATTTCGGACTAGTTTGGCTGCACTGTGTTTAAATGTGTTTTGAGGAGCCCAAAGAGGCTTAGGAGCTGAATGTTACAAAGTGGGATATTTCCTTAGTGTTCTCTGCTGAAAGAAATCGGATTCTCCCACATTATTTCTTGCTGGAAAAAACGCTGTGTGTAATTTATGAACAGTAACAGGAGCACTTTGTGTAACTTTTGATTTGGTGATGAAACTTCCCACGTGTCAAAATCGCTGTTCAGACCCCTCACCCCCAGCGGGCACTACCCCAATAAAACTCTGCAGTGGAGTTGCACAGGAGTAAATAACTCTGGGTTTTACCAGTTATTTACTGTATTTAAAAATGGCTGTAGTTGCTGTGCTCCCAAACCACCAAGTGCTCTTTTTGTGTCTCTGGAGTTTTTGTTTGGCTCCCGTGGCTGTTTTCAGACCCGCCTGAGCCAGGGACACAGGGATGTGCAGCCCAGATGGGTTGGCTTCCTCGTGGGAGAAGGAGGAGGAAATTAAGGAATTAATTAAAGGGAGAGGTGAAGGCGGAAGAAATTAAGGAAATAAAGTGAGGAAATCAGTGAGTGAATTTTTATCTTAATTCAGAAGAACTGCCCTAAGACAACTTGGTGTACTTGACCCGTATATTTAATAAGTCTGATTCATTGTATTTTTTTTTTTTTTTTCACATCATTTCTTCTAGCTGGTTGGTAATTTATTAATTTCTTTTGCATTTTCCTTTTTTCAGTTTGGAAATGAGGAGCAGCAGCTGGCCTGGGCAAAGAGGGAGAGTGAGAAGGCAGAGCAAGAAAGACTGGCACGGTTGCGGAGACAAGAACAAGAAGACCTTGAGTTGGCCATTGCACTCAGTAAGGCTGATATGCCCAATTCCTAGAGAGGGGCTTGGGCTCCGCCCTGTCCAAGAGAAACCTTGGAAAATGGCTTTGATAAAAATACTAAACCCTTGGTTTCTGTTGTGAAAATAATTGTAGTCACCTTCAGATCTAAACAAGACCTGGCTGGGTGCATCCACCCGGGCTCTGTGTGGCTTCTCAAGTGCATAATCTGCAGGAAACACTGTATAAGATGTATTATATGTTCTAGATAAAATCTATTGCTTATAAGAAATTTAACATATAATCCTGAGATACCGAAAGTTTCTTTATCTGGAAGACAAATGTCGCGTATGGGAAACTGCAACTTGTGAATCTGGCTTTTTATAACCTGAATTCCATTGGGGTTTTGAGGCTGCAGGATGAACTTCAAAGAAAATGTCATAAAAAAGAGAGTATTGATAGAATTAGCTTTCACTTGTTGTGTTTATGTAATAATTCATGGTAGGCTAATCAGTTTGTCACCTGCGTCACCTGTGTCAAAGCATAAATTTTAATCCAGAAGATGTGGCTTTTAAAAAAGAATCTGGCAGTTTATGTATGATGGATGCAAACAGTGAACTGTATAAAATAGTTCAAATTTGAAGCTTCTGTGAATAAGCAGTTCTACTTTAAACATCCATTTGCACTGAGTTTTAATAATTGTGTGTGGTAAAAGAGGCAGTTGGTTCAGCTATAGTAAATTGGATAAATCATTTGGCAGTTAAATTATGAAGTAAAATTTTGCTTTATCATAAGCAGGCAGGATTGCAGGGTGGTGGCACATGTTTGGGTGCTGTTTTCCTGTGAAACCAGGAAATCAAGCAGTGGCAAAGTTGCCAAGTTTGAAGAGTGTTCATCCCTACAACCCATTTGTACCCTCCTTTACTCCAACCCCAGCACAACAGCCCGCGCTGTGTCCCTTCCTCTGCTTCTTCAATTCCACCAATGAAACCTGATTTAGCTGAAATAAGGCCAAGTTGAATCAGTTTTTATTTGCCAAATACATATTCACGCATAAGTTCTGGCAGCACTGGTGGTCTGAGTCAGCTCTAAAATCCAGTTTACAGCACTCAGACCAGGTAGGGCCAGGGCCAGGTTTTCTATGCACTGACTACTTCCACCTGGAAAGGGCAACACAGCGTATGTCTGACATGTCATGCAAAAAGTAAGGCTGTGAATTATTTGTGTGCTAAAAATGCCTTTTCTGATTACAGGAATTCTAAAAATTCAGCTGTCTTTGCCTTGGACTTTTCTGTCTCATAGACTAGGGATCTACCACAACATTTTTACATGTCCTCGGTCTTCTTTCCTGTCCTGTGGGAGTACAAAGCTTAACTTTCTGGGGTTTTACTGATGCAGCCCTTATCTTACAACATTTTCTCTGTTTGCTGTTTAATGTGGTATTCCTTCATCATCTTTAATGCATTTTTGGTTTTTATGTCCCTGCTTCAGTTACTTTTATTTTCATACTACAATCATAGTGCCTGTTCAGCGGATGAAAACAATCTCTCCCTGTTTTGTTGTCTTTGCCTTATTCTGGATGCTTTCCTGACACAGAGATAAGGATCAGATTGGATCATTTTAAACATCTTGGTAGTTTTGAGCTCTGAAATGCATCCAAGATGTGGCATTTGTGGTCTCAGGCTTTGGGGGGGTGGGTGAGTGTGCAAACACACACATCCAGCCGTGTTTGGGGTGTTATTTTTAGGAGTCACAACTCCCCTGTTTGCTTTGTGTCTCCTGTGCTATTGGTACTACAAATAATGTGAATCTGTAATTCCCCTCAGAAGGGGAGAAGATGCATTTCTAATACCAAACCCAACCATATAATCATCTTTAATACTGTCCTTTAATGACCCCTTTGGGATGCAGTAGTAGCTATTTCTAATTTTACAGAATCTGATTTGAAATCCCTTCCCATTGTGGTAATTTTTCTCTAAAGTATATAGGATTAAATGATCAAACATACTAAAAAGTAAAAAAAATTCTCTTTTCTGTTGATGTACAAGACTGGAAGTCTCTGAGAGCAGCCTCAGGTCTGTTTGTAACTAACATGAGCTAAAAAGAGCAATTTTCAAAAGTGAGTGGCTGCAGGATTCCCAGTGAAGTTAAACTATCCATGGGTAAGATTCTCCTTTTCACTTGGGCCTGAGCCCTTGTGGAGTTTCTTCTGGTACAATAAAAGCCCCTTCACATGTGGTGCCACTTGAGAAAGGAAAACCACTCTGGGACCTTTGCTGGGATGCTGTCACTCCAGGGGGACAGAGTGGGTGACTGAATAGCTTCATTCCTTTCTGGAGTTAGGTACCAGAACAAGACTTTCTGCAGCTTTGTCAGGGCTCTAAAATACTGTAATTTCTAATTCTTCTAAGGCAATGAGGTAATGTTTTCAAGATGTTCATCAGGAAGGCAGAAATGTGAATTAATCCAGTATTCCATGTAGTGTTAGGGCTCATTTTCGTGTTTCTTTATTGACTCTTCTTCATATTTGCTTGGACAGTAACTGCAGATCAAGGAACAAGGACAGAACACGTTCTCTATGCACAGTGTATTAGTTTTAGGAATCTTAAGTTTACCAAAACACTCTTGATTCAAAATGTTGGCACTGCAGAAGAAGAAAGCATAGCTGTGATTTCTCCCCTTTGTATTTAATACAGTTTTCCACATAAAAAGGGTGATCCCCACGGTCTTCCCCTGTGCAGTAACTCAATGTTTGTACAATACCTGCACTTGTTCTTGAAGATAAAACTTCAGTGCGAGACATTGAGCTTCTTCCTCCAGAACAGTGAAATTTAAAGCACAAACAGGCCTGTTGCTATTTGGACAAAAAAAAAATATGTACAATGCAAGAGCTGGAAAATGTGAGTATCCCCAGTGCATGTAGAGTGTACAGTGAGACCCATATTATCTGTGTCTGTGTCTGTATATATATATATACATATTATATATAGTGTATTGTATAATGTAATAATAGTGTGTGTATATACTCCACATGTCCACATGCTCTGTCCAGTATATAGTTCCCAGTGTTGTACATAAAACGTGTATATACAATGGATATGTAGAATATGCAGATATATTCTATATATTAAAGCTGTGTGTGTGTGGATTCTGTAACCAGAGACGGGTACAGAAATGGAATTTGTACAGAAACACAGATTAGCTCCTGGCTCTGAGAATTTCAAAGTTCTGGTGAAAGAAAGAACAAGCAGGAGAAATTACTGCTAATCAATTTGTCTCAAGATTTCTTTCATTGGCATGAAAAACTGGGTTTATTAGCTATGCCAAGTGTAAGAGAAACCTGGCAGAAAGTAGGAATCATCTGCACTGGATGTGATTTCACATTCTTTGGAGTTTTTAAAGTGTCTTTTGGAATGTGGGCTCAACTGCTGATCTTGCATGTGATGGTCATGTCATCTTTTCTTTTTTCTCTGGGCTGAGGCAGTGAGTTTTCTCCTCCATTTGCTTGTAGTTTCACTTCTCTCTTTCCTTTTTTTGCCCTTTTTAAAAAAGAGTTTTTAAGGAGCTGTTCCCATACACACACACACCTCCCAAACAGTCACAGGCAGAGGTGGAAAACATGTTTTTCTTGCTTCATTCCAGTTCAGTTGGTTGCACATGATTTTCATCTGGATCCCAGCTCTGTTTTTCCTCCATTTCCACCCAAGCTTTTACTTCAGGAAGAATTACCCATTGCACCCTTGGATTTGAGGGAAGAGTGGAGGTGGCTCTGCTTTCTAACTCAGATAAATTATTAGGCTCTGGCTCCTTGAGCAATCACTGAGAGTTTATGGGGGCACGGATGTGTTTTGTATGGAATGTCATCACTGGGATGAGTCATGGAAAGCCCTGAATCCTGAGGCACAACAGTCAAACAGGACAGACAGACAATTCCTCACGCTGGGCCTGTGCATGTAGGACACACGTACTGAGCCACCACATGGTCCCTCCCAGACCTGTGTGCTCACATTTGCCTCGAGTGGTTTCCCTCGCTTACCTTCCAATTGTCTCACTGTAAAAGCTCCCACTCATCCTGCAATAAAAACAGATGCTCATAAAAGTCGTACTTCCACAGCAATGCTGTATGAAATATTTTTATATAGGCAAATTTTCCCCTTGTGGAGCCTCTGCCCTGTGGTGGCCATCAGTCCTTCCTGGGTTTTGTTCCATGTACTGTGCTCTCAAAGCGTAGGAAATTCCAAGCTGTGTCTGTGTAACCCTTTTTTGTTTGTTTGTTTGTTTTGTTTTAATTCCTGTCTGTGAAATCTGTTGGCAGAAATTTTGTAGAAGTTATTTTGTCATCTTATGCTCAACGATAATGCACTTTTCTTGGATTCTTCTTATAATCCTTTTGGGGGTTACTATTTCTTCTTTAGTGTTTCTCCATTGAGAAGAATATTTATTCTGTAGAACCATGGCCCAAGGAGTTTTGGTCCAAGTAGAATTGTTGTTTTTCCTAGTGTAAGAGTTTGATTTCTCCTTTCTTCTGCATTTTATTCCTCCCTCTCAGGAATTTAATTTCTGTTTAATCCTCATTTAGAGCTGGAACTCTGTTACAGTGAATTGATCTGTGCTATTAATGATCTAGTTCAATTATCTTCCTACATTGGTGGAACAGCCAAGTTTTTGGTGGGTGTCAACCATTGCATCTCTTTAGACTTCACTACAACCATCTTTTCTTAGAAAGGAATTTTGCTTGAAGTGTGGTGGAATCACAGATTTATTTTTAGAGTAAATATGTTAACTGTTACTCATTGACACACCTGTTTGATCAGTTGATATACTGCTCTTTTTACTTGAAAGTTTTATAAATAAAGGCTAATTTGTTATAAAACGGAATTTTCATTTTTCCAACTTCTGCCTTCCACTTTAACTTCCAAAGGAAAACTCCCAGTGACTGTTGTTCCTCCTGCTGTTAGAATTACAGAGTCCTCTTCTGATGTCCATTTTAATATTCTCCAGTCTGACCTAAACAAGGTGGAAACACGAAGTGGAAGCTGCAATGTTGACCTAAATTTGACTAATATTTCCAAACATGTACATTGTTGTAGCTATATTTATCTTTCAAATATCGTAACAGATTGAAAGGTATTTTAATTTTAACCCATCTCATGTGTTTATTGTTTAATATAATAAGAGAAATGTTATTGTTTAATATAATAAATGAAAAGTTACTTTTTGGAGCTCTGAGACTTCGACAATTGTTCTTTACATGTTACTATCCACAATTTCCTAAGTTTATGTGTCAAAGTTGTGAACCTTTCTTTGAACAACTGGTGGATTCTCTGCACTGAGATCCTTTTTCTGCTGGCTGGTGCCCCCTGTGCTGTTTTCCCTCCTGTCCTTCCCTCTCTGCCCTGTACTGGCTCAGCCTTTGGGCTGAGCAACCCAGTCACAAAATCCAGCGCCGCACCCTTTCCGAAACAATTCGTGTGTGGCAATGCTGAACATCCAGAAAATTTACACTGGGAGGGGTTGGAGAGGTCACCGTGGACAAACACTACGAAAAACACACCTCGCTATCAGACCCTTTGACGTTACTCACTTTGACTCACTCTGCTCCCAGGGTTTACTGACTCTGCTCCTGCACGCTGGGCAAGGTGAGCAGCAGCTCTGCTGGTTGCAGCAGGTTGCCAAGGCAGGTTTGTGTCCAGGAATATTTTTGGAGTGTTGACATTCTGGAGCCAGAGTTTGGCTGCAATGTGTCACACACAGGCACAATTCCTGACCCAGCTCCTCCTTGTCCTGTCATGCTCCTCATCTCTTATAAAATCCTGGCCCATGTTTTGCTCCCACTCAAATTTTTGGGGTCTGACATACAGAGCATTCTCATCCTTGTGCTTTCCCAAATGCTTCCCTAATCCACCCTGTCTGTGCTTAATCCAAAAGGACCCCCTGTAGCCAGCATGGTCTTAGAGCCCCTTCATTGGGAAAGGAAGAAAAGCATCTCCATCCTGTTGAGGAGAAACATTTACAAATGGAACTCTGAACATAAAGGCTGTCCAAGCTCCAAGCCCAGCTGGTAAACACAACTGTACCATTTGTTGTCTGTACCTAAATATGCCCCAAGCCCAGCTCTCCTCATGGAACTCTGAGCTCCTGAAGCTGCCACTGTCATTCCTGAGCTGGAATTGCCACCAGTTTTATCTTAGGAATTGCTGAATCTCTGTCTGCTGTAAGTGACTTATCAGTGCAGTCACTCTGAGTACCTTTTCCGTCTCATCTGGTTGGCATTTTTTTTAATGTAATGACCACAATTAAAACTTTTTATTGGTGCTGATGCAGCGTCTCTTGCAATTCCTGGAGCCTTCCTTATTGACAAGACCTTGTAACACTCTGCCAGCAGCAAACATCATATATTCCTGCTGTTTAACTTCCCATAAATGTCCTTGATCACAGTGTTCAGAATGACAAAGCCCTGTGCTACCTGCCCATCCCTTGCACCCACAGAAGGACACCCAAGCTTCCTGTTTTGCAGTATAGTATAAAATCATTTAAGATTTCAAATCCACTTACGCTGTCATCATGCATGAGCTGTAAAAAAGGTGGATGTTGGGATTTGAGGATATTTTTATGTGTGTGTTTTGTGTTTAAGCCTCAGGCTCAGTAGCTTCTCACTTAATATATTAAATGTCACAGAGGATTGTGTCCAATGTGATATTCCAGGTATTTCCTGATGACACAATGATAAGTCAGAATTCCAGGAATGCTCTGAGATGTAAGAAATGCAAGAAACCAAAGCAAAAGTGATTTAAAGATATACCCTATCTAATTATAAACCTGTACCAGGTAAGTTCACCTGCAGTTTCTCTGTTGCTGAATTTATGCTCACCAAAAAGGACAGAAAACTCCTGTTTTGCTAAAAGGAGTTATAATGGGAGCAGGTAAATAAGCAGGTAACTAATGCTAAGGAGGGGTACAGAGTAATGAAAACTTCATTGCTCCTGCTCCCTTTGTGCTTGGAAAGGAGATTTTGGTTGAATTAATCCCCTCTTCCTTCTATAAAGCAGATGTTTGTGACTCCCTTTTTGTGTCTGCATTAAATAGTGTAAGATCAAATAATTGTGGCTGAAAAGTCGGACCTCAAAAGATTAAACAGATTTTCTACCTAACAAGTTCAGGATGAATCCCTGCATCCTCTGTGTGCTGGTTTATGGCAGGCACTGTTCCCAGTCTCAGCTGACGTGATGGGGAATGGGATTTGTGGCATCACATCATACGGAGCTTTAAGGAGTCTCTGGCAATCAGTAAGTTGAGCCAGTTACCTCCAGGCCCTGTGACCTGGCCTCGTGCTTTAGGTTGCTGATGTTTGGCTTGTAAACCCCTCCCCTGTTCTCCAGATCAGTGGGGATCATGTTTGTGCTGAATCCTAGGCCGTGGCAGAGGAGCTCCTGCAGGGCCAGGAGTTCAGGAGCTCTTGACTGCTCCACTCGTGACACCCAGGATGTGTCCTGGGCAGGTGGGAGCCGTGGCAGACCCAGCTGAGAGCAGCTGCCTCAAGGACACGCAGGAGTTTTTAGGTTTGTAGATGCCACCAAGTAGGTTTCAGATGGTAGCAATGGGGACAGCTTTCTCGCTGTTAAATTACATGGGGTTTGGATTGGATTTTCCTCGCTGTGTTTTGCCCCAACACTGCCAGTTGCCATAGTGATGGCTACATGACTTTGTTGTAGTTGTTTTATTTAAATATAGCAAAATAAATTGCTAGAGCTTAGGATTCTGGTTTAAAAAACTCAATTTAAGCAAAGCCTAACAGCTACTCTGTGTTAGAGGTGCACAAAATAGCTTTAGAAACCGCAGAGCTTCTACCACAGAAAACCACAGAACCACACCATCCTATAATTTGAAGAGTGGACAAACTTTTTTTGGCACTTCTTGTGGATGGAGGACTGAAGTTTAGAGCCAGTCAATGTTTTCAGGCAGTTTGTAAACGACTGTGAGTAACCAAGGGCTCACAGGAGCTCAAATGCCCCGTCCCTGCATGAACCGTGGCCAGCACTAAAGCTGAACTGCCCAGCCATGGTCAGCTGCAAAACCGAATCTAAAATGAACTTCCAGAAAAGCCAGAGGGTTTCTAGTCCAGCCTTCCACTTTACAGCTGAAAAAAAGGGATTAGAAAGTGACCTGTCCACTGCCTCACAGGGTGATGGTGTGATACTGGGCTGTCTCCCACGGTACTGGTGTGGTGCTGGTGTGGTGCTGGTGTGGTACTGGGCTGTTTCTCAGGGTACTGGTGTGGTACTGGGCTGTTTCTCAGGGTACTGGTGTGGTGCTGGGCTGTCTCCCAGGGTACTGGTGTGGTGCTGG
>JAWWEU010000082.1:77627-121426 GCA_035583155.1 Acropternis orthonyx
CAGGGTACTGGTGTGGTGCTGGGCTGTCTCCCAGGGTACTGGTGTGGTACTGGGCTGTTTCTCAGGGTACTGGTGTGATACTGGGCTGTCTCCCAGGGTACTGGTGTGGTACTGGGCTGTTTCCCAGGGTACTGGTGTGGTGCTGGGCTGTTTCTCAGGGTACTGGTGTGGTGCTGGGCTGTCTCCCAGGGTCCTGGTGTGGTGCTGGGCTGTCTCCCAGGGTGCTGGTGTGGTGCTGGGCTGTCTCCCAGGGTCCTGGTGTGGTGCTGGTGTGATACTGGGCTGTCTCCCAGAGTACTGGTGTGATACTGGGCTGTCTCCCAGGGTCCTGGTGTGGTGCTGGGCTGTACTGGTTGTGCTCAGGGCTCTGTGTCACCCTCGAGAGCTGGAAGGACGGAGTGACCATACAGTCCCCACAAGGGCAGGAGCCGGTGTGCGGGCTGGGCGGGCTGTTCGGGGTCACGGTGGTTCTGCTCACGAGTTCCCACGTCAGGCAGGTTTCAGGGACTGTCCCCGCAGGTGAGAGACAAGCCTGTCTCAGAAGAGGGAAACACAACGCTCTGAAACCCCTCGTGGCCGAACTGCCCGGGCAGCGACTCCGTGGGATCGTGTCTGAGTTCAGCAGTATTTTCGGAAACTTTCACCTGGAACTTCGTGCAGGATTTGCTCGTTTCTGCACTTAACGTGCTCTATCTAATCTCACAATCTATCTTGCAACAATAGTGAGCCCATCGCTGTGGTATCTTAGAAGAATATGTGTGAAAATCTTGTTTACAGCGCACTCTACATTTCCTCCCAACAGGTTTAACTACAACTTCTGTTGTTTTTTCCTTTCTCTGGTATGTCAAAATCAAATCCAGGAGCGCCGCAGACCGTAGTGGCTGGATGCTCCCTGGAAGGCAGGTGGTTAATTCGGACAAAATTACTTAAGGGATGACAACCTGATGGTCTGTTTGTTATTAGAAAATGTGGAGCTGACCAGGGGAGGCTTGGGAGATTACTGGAATTACATCGTTGGATGTATAATTGAAAATAATCAAAGAAAGAATAAAATCTAAAAAAGAAAAAGAGACACTTACTTATAATGGAATGTGAGAAGAATGAGATCAGCATCTCTTTTTCTACTACGAGATGATCTCAAGATTCAAGAACCTGCAGTTTCCTGTGAAGACCACACAGCAATTATCACTTGTGCCCTCCCTTGAACAATGACAGTTTCTCGTGAATTTTTATTAGTGTTTTGTCCCCCCCATCTCTCCCACTTTCAGACGCTTGTGTTTATATATTTTTATAGGAGGTCTTTTATATTTATGCCCTCTTTTCAGTAGAGTTACAAATCTAAAAGCTCAGAGGGCACAACCTGCTCCTCTCTGTGTGTCTCCACAGTTCGTCAGGCTTGGAGAGTTATTTGGTATCAGGCAGATAATGAGCCCTATCAGAAGACTTTCTAGAGAGCAGGAGCAGAGGTAGCAGAGGTGATGACCCCCCACAGCCAGACTCTTCACTGTAGCCAAGCTAGGTTTGGAATGCTCCCATGCCGAGCTACCCGGAGGAGGAGGAGGAGGAGGAGGAGTTCTCACTGTGGTGGGTGTTGCAGAGCAGCCACACAAGGGGGTTTTTTAAGGGTTGGTGACTGTGGTGACATTTATCTCTGCACAGGCACTGCAGAAGCATCTGCTTCATGCTGGGTCACTGGCTGCAGCTGCTTTCCACGCTTGAAATCAGAGAATCCCAGAGTGGTTTGGGTTGTAAGGGATCTCAGAACTCATTCAGTTCCAGCCACCTACCAGGGACACCTTCCAGTGGCCCAGGTTGCTCCAAGCCCCGTCCAGCCTGGCCTTGGACACTCCCAGGGATGGGGCAGCCACAGCTTCTCTGGGCAACCTGTGCCAGGGCCTGCCCACCCCTCCCAGGGAGGAATTCCTTCCCCAAATCCCATCTAACCCTACTCTTTGTCAGTTTGAAGCCGTTCCCCTCTCATCCTGGACCTCCAGGCCCTTGTCCAAAGTCCCTCTCCTGCTCTCCTGGAGTCCCTTTAGGCACTGGAAGAGGCTCTAAGGTCTCCCTGGAACTTTCTCTTCTCACAGACAGGGTTGTCACACCTCTGTGTCTTTTTCAGTTGTGTTACAAAACAGTGAATAGCTTAAGCTTGCACTGTATGCCTGAAACCTGGGAATGACTAAAACTATTTCTAACTCTTTAGAAAGAACAAGTGAAAGTTAGGTGAGTATCAATAGACAAAAGTAAGAATTTTAGAAGTTGTTTTCTTAAAGTTATAAGCACCAAAGGACATGCTGAAATATGAAGATCTTCAGCTATGGGGAAAGAGAAGGAAATAACTAGAACTGTTGCAACAGTGAATGTGCCAAGTTTAGAACATCTTTAAGTCATCCTTACTTTCTGGAATTAGATTGTGCAATTTATTTTTTTTTTTCTAGCAAATAAATAAGTTTTGTTTTTAATGAAGAAATGTTAAAGCACCCTTATATTTCACTTTGAAAGAGCTATAAAAGTGAAATGTGGAACTCATTCTTCCATGCCAATGATTAGAAGCCCAAAATACATCTGTTCCACATGAACAACTGCAGCCTTTGCTTTCACAGAAGAACAGCTATATTTGTAGTTACTCTAAATGTATTCCTGTTGATTTCATTCTTGTGTATTCTAACATGTAAAGCCAGAAAATAGTACCACAATCTTGATTAAAATCAAGTTCCGAATATCCAGATGTGCAGGGAAAATTGCTGCAATATTAAGCTGAATCTGCGTATTTGATTAACAGTAATTTTTGTCCTACAAGTGTCAAGACTCACCACTAAACTGGAGCTGCAAAAACAGAGGATCCCTGTCAGAGTTTCAGAGTAATTGCTCAGATTTACTCCTCAGACTTCTGAGCTCATTTACAGCTGGGGAAGAGCTTTTTGGGGTGGTTTGACTTTTGCAGCTGTTTACTGCTGTAGCTGTTGCAGGATGCAGTTTATTTGTGATTATTTATCAGAATCTGGATTTGTGACTGATTTCCTCCCCAAAATAGTTAATATCTTTCTTAACTTCTGACGTCTACGTGGGATTACAAACGATTAAGTGAATTCAAGTTTTGGGGAATGAGTTATGGAGGTATTTTAACCTGTGCTGTGAATTTATGCTTGAATTCCACTATTGTTCTATTGGAATTCTACACTGAGCTCTTGAGAACAAGGATAATTTATGTACAAGAATGCCTTAAAATAAGCCTCCGTAATTACAAAAATGCAGTGTTTAAATTTATAGTAAAAACCCACACACTGCTGGCAAAACTATAACTGCATCTGGAAAACATTAAGGATGCTATTAAAATAGTCTAGCATAAACTAGAAGTGAGACTGAAATTGCAGTGTTCCTTACTTAACCATTTTTAGGAAGTATATTTTGAATACGATCTACTTTCCTATTTGAGTTTTTGATAGCACTGTATGTATCTTATTTACCACTGAGAATGAATTGCTCACTCTGTTATCTATTTTAGAAAAATCCATGGCTCAGATTTTTCTAAGTGTCTTCTTACAGTTGTTTGTTTAAAACAAAACCAGGCAGTTGCTGGTCCAGCTATCAGGGGAAAAGCAACATGAAGATCTCAAAGGAGAATAAAAATCACAGCAATTAAAAACTTATTTTATTAAAAAGATGAAATGTTTTCAAACATTGAAAAATTATGTTTTTATAAAAACAGAAATAGGCAAAATACCCATTTGTCTTCTATTTACATATACAATATTTCTCATTGTATAAAATTATTTACAATATATAAAAAAAATACAGTAAAATAGGTTATTTTCTTACAAGACATCAAGCCCTGTACTTCTAGTGTAGATCATGGCAAACAAGAATATTATTGCACCTGTGAACTGAACAGTCTAACAAAGAGGAGTGTTCTCTTAGCCATGCCTTCAACTGAGATCTAAAATAACATCGTTAGCTACAGTAACATTCATTTTATCTCTTCTAGGGTCAACTTCAGGCAGTTTCCATACAAACATTGTCTTGTAAAGCTTAGGACTGGGTGGTTAGAATCGGAAAACAAACAAACAAACAAACATATTTACAGCTTCTTCTATACAATCTGTATGGAGTCTTATGGAGTTTACCCTTCACAGAAGCTGCATAAATAATAACCCCTCTTCTCCTGACCGGGACGGGCAGGTCACTCTGATACAGTCACGGCAGATTCTCTGCAGGAGATTCCTGGCTAAGCCTCCTTGTGTCAGACCCTCAGCGTCCGTCCTGGAGCGTCGGTGCCTCCCTGCGTAGTACCAGCTACAGGTTTTTAACGCTTTTCCGCACCTGAGCAGTTAAAAACATCGTCCACAACACGAAGAACCCCGGGGCTACATGTGGCGCTTCATGTGCAAGGCCAGGTGGTCGGACCTGGAGAAGGCTCTGTCGCAGAGGTGGCACTGGAAGGGCCGGTGCCCCGTGTGTTTGCGGTAGTGGCGGGTGAGCTCGTCGGAGCGGGCGAACTTCCAGCCGCAGCCTTCCCAGTTGCAGTGGTAGGGCTTCTCACCTGGTAAGGAGAGCAGAGAGTGTGACTCAGCGAGGCACTCCCACGGCCCGGCAGCCTCCCGGGTTTAATCCCTACCAAGCCCTTCCGCAAGATGCCGGTGCTTTAAACCCAAACTAAACTGCCCTAGCAGTTCCCTTGCCCACACGAAAATCTTTTGAGAAAGGGCTTTATGAAAGCATTGCCCTGCATATGCACAGGAAAACACCCGGACATTACAGCCCTGCCCACCTGTCACATCTCGACTGTGAGCACTTCTGGACTTAACAGGCTACAGGGTTAAAGCTGTGTTTTAAAGCAAACTGTTTAATCCAGGGCTACCCCAACCGGCACGCAGCGCATCTCCGGGCGGAGCCACCAGCCGCATTTACCTGTGTGTGTCCTGAGATGGGCCTTCAGGTGCGAGCTCTTGGTGTAGGTCTTCCCGCAACCCGCGTAGGTGCACGTGTGAGTGGCCGTCCTCTTCCTCGGCCACGACCGACGGCCCCGCTTTGGTTTGGAGTCCAGCAGCTCCAGAGGGGACGAAGGAGGGGTGAGCATGCCCCGGGGAGCCGAGGGCTGCAAGGGCAGGCTGTCCTCGAAAAGGCCAAACTGGGAGGTGTTCTGGTACTGGAGATGGGTCTGGGGGTGGTGGAAGCCGGAGGCCGGGTGGTAGTTCTGCTGGAAGGACACGGAGGAGGGACACATCATCTGTGTGTGGCAGTCATTCACCATGAGATCGTCGGGGCTCAGCGGAGGAGTCTCTGCCCCGGGGATCTGGGGGGAACTGGCTACCCGGGGCTGCTCGTAGGCCATCATGCAGGTCGCGTTGCCCTCCTGCTTTATCTTTGGGCAAGCCTGGGGCACGAGACCCAGGACCGGTCCGTAATTGTCCATGTCGGGTTCGGGCTTAATATTCTCAATGAACTGCGGGCCCCCGAAACTGGGTGTCACGAAGAACCGCCCGTGGATGCTGCCAGGAGGGCAGTAGCTGGAGTCCATCTCGGAGCGCATCATCTCCGGCACGATGCCGGCGTTGTAGGGCGGGGGGCTGCCCTGCTCCAGGGCACTGTAGCATCCCGGGGACGGGTTTGTCTGGTAAAAGCCACCGCTCTCGCCTTGGACAGGGGGATAGTCCCCGCCGGTGGCACCCTGGCCGTAGCCATCGCTGCCCATGGAAAGAATAAAATCCAGCACGTTGTTGAGATCTTCATCCTCTTTGCGCGGGGAGAGGCCGCCCCAGGTGCCAGCGGGGGTCTTGGCCTCCTGCTCGCATTTCCACCTCTGGGGAGAGAGAGAGAAAAGGGACAAGGTTAGGGGCGCGCTTGCCGCGGGGGACCCGGGAGGACAGACTGGGGCGCGGCGGGGCCGCGGCTCCACCGCCCGCCCCCGCGGTGAGCCGTCGGGGCACTCACTTCGTGCAGGGCTTTCTCGCGGCAGGGGCTGGCGAAGGTGGCGAAGGAGGGCAGGGCCGTGTCGCTGAGCGCCATGGTGCGGGACGAGCGCGGCCGGCCGCGCTCCGCACCTTATAACGCGGGCGCGGGCGGGCTCAGGCCAATTGCAGGAGCGGAGGGAGGAAACGCGTCCCGGACGGGGCGGGCAGGGAGGCAGCGGCTCGGGCGCAGCCTAAATTTAGCCCCGGTATAAAAGGACGCGGCGGCGGCGGTCCCAGCCTGAGCGGGGCGGAGCGGAGCCGAGCGGGGACGGGCCCCCTTCGCCGCCCTCCCCGCAGCGCCGGAGGGGGGACACTGAGGGGTCCGTGCCCCCTTCCCGTGAGCTGGGGGGGGCGCCGAAGCGTCTCTGTGTCCCCTGGGGGCACTGAGGGGTCCCAGCCCCAGGGACACTGAGGGACCCTCCCCCCTGAGGGGACCGTGTGCTGAGAGACTCTGTGAGGGACCTCTGTGGGATGGGGAACACCGCAGTCGCTGCCCTGGAAACACAAAAGGGACTGTCCGTGACAGGACACTGATGGGTCCAAGTTCTGACAGAGGCTGAGGGAGTTGCTGGGGTGGGGGACACTGAGGAGCCCTTCCTGACATGAGGGGACCCTGCACAGAGACACTATAAGGGACCTTTGGGTGTTGGGGGGACACCGGGGACCCAGCCCTAAAACACAAGGGACTGTCCATGGCACGAGGGGACAGGGATGGGTCCAAGCCCTGACCGGGACTGTGAGGAATCTGCTGTGAGATGGGGGCACTGGGGGTTCCTGCCCTGGAAACACCAAGGGACTCTGATACGGGAGGATACTGCTGGGTCCAAGCTCCACCACACCGTGTGAGGGACCTTCTGTGGGATGGGTGACACTGAGGGCTCCCTGTCCTGGAAATGCTGAGGAAGACACCATGAACGAAGGATTTGAACCCCCAGCACCTCAGAGCAGCTGCCCCATGATCCAGCCTCATCCCTGGGACACCAGGTGGGTCCAGACCCAGAAAATGAGGGTGGGAGAAGAAGGAGTCAGGAGCACAGGGGGAAACATAGATGCCTTCCTCCTGAGGGTAAACTGGTGAGCTGGTGATGGGGACCTCCTGCATTGGTGGTCCTAAAAGTCTCAGACTCATTTCAGTGCTGACAGAAAGGTGTTTAATGCCACTCTTGTACAGTCTCTGCTGGAGTTTTGCATTTAATGGAAGTCCAGGTCTCTAGCAGAGTTTCCTTTTTCTGCATGAAGATTGCCAAAATCAACATTGTCCTGTGACATTATGAGAGAAATAATGCAAGTAGCTTCTCTGATCTTCTTCGGTCATAGCCAATTTATGGTCCTGGGCTGGATTTTTCAGAAGGGAAGACTGTTCTCCCTCACCTTGGCCTCTGGCTCAGATGCCCAGTCTGAAGGAGCAATTCTTCAATAAATTCTGATAATGTGCCCCAGATTCCTGTTTTTGAGGATCACGGCTGCTTGGCCATCATTCAAGAGCAAAAGAGCAAAAGTGACGGTTCTGAAAGGGGGGAAAATGATGATCTATCCTGGGACAAACCGATTCTTTGAGAGCCTGGTCAGAGAAAGGGCTATGCCTTCCCCTTACCTCCTCCGTGTTTTCCTCGCAATCACTTCTAAATGGGTTCCTAAGTGAGCTGGAGATCAGAAGAGTGCCAAGAGAACAGCTCTCAGTTTTATGCCTGGTGTGGCCCAGGAGGGGAAGCAGCGATGCCCTTGCTGGGCTCCGGTTCCCCAGGGCATTCTGAGCCTGGTCGCCGGAGCCCATCCCAGGCTAGTGCAGCCATCCCGAAAAAGCTCACTTGCTAGGCTGAGTAAATGATCCTTTCAATAGCTACACATGTTTTAAAATCAGGAATATCTCACATTTGACTTTCTACAGTTTTTATTCAAAAAGTTCACAGGCTGGCCAGGAGCAGCAGCCAAACTCCTGTGACTGGAGCAGAATCAATACACTGAATGCATGGTAACGCTGTACACAAAGATGTGACTCATGGCTCTGTAATGTCACACTTGTGTAATCTTTCAATGTAAACTCTTTTCCTCTAATAAAATACTTGTAAGTGAACGATACGTATATATGGGGCTGTGAGTCAGCCAAGAAAATATACTCTGATGAATTCAGAATGAATGTGAATGTTCCCTTGATAACACACCCCCAATGTCTGTGTCAGTTTATGTGCTTGTGATTTCAGCAACAGCTATAACAAAATATTTTGTTTCTAGGATATACAACTGGACGTGGAGGTTTCACTGAGAAGCTCCAGTCAGATGCTGCTTGCCACTAGGCACTGGAAGGACTTTGTTTATAGCCTGGCACTGGCTCTGTCACCGAACTCTTCTTTTTCTTTGCAAAAAGGAAACGTTTAGCAGACACTGAACGTCAAGCACACAAAATAATAAATTCACTGTCTTTAACTTTCTTTTTGTTTTCAAGTAAAGCGGTGAGGCTAAAAATCGAGAGCTGCGCTAAACCTGGGGAGACAAATGGGAGAATTTATTTACCTTGTGAGTCACTGGCTCTGCACGAATTGAGAACAACTTTGCCGTGACCTTCCACTCAGTCCACGACAGTTGTGCTGACATTTTCTGGCTTTTTGCTGCTCACAGCGCTTATTTTTAAATATCTAAACTCAAGACCCTGGCAGTGATCTCACTTAGCATAGATCAGGAGTGATCCTACTGGCGTATAAATGTGAAGAATGTGAGATTAGAAAGTATTTGTTAATCTGCTGTGGGTAGAGGAGAGCTAAATTATGTGCGATTTGTCTTCCAGCCAACATAAACACGGACTCGACCATTTTTATGTGGCAAAGCTGAATTTCCTAGGTGTTGCTGCTGATCGATCTTGTTGCTTTTAGAGGAGGAAAAACTTTTTCAGGGATTGCAATCACGGTTTTTCAGGTTAATCGAATCAAAGCTGGAGCTGCTGCTCAGTGAAGATCTGCAGCTGGACGGGTTGGTGCAATGCCCACGTCACCTGGCTGCTCGAGCTCTGAGTCATTGCACGACTCCAACAAACAAACAAAACCCCTCTTCTCTCAGGGGTTGTTTCTCAGAAAGTCCTGATTGCACCTACAGCAAACGTAATATTAGTGATAGCAGGGTAAACGAGCCGAGAATGAGACCTCTTAGCACCTAGAGAAAATCACAGCACTGGTAAACAGCAGGATCAATCATTTCATACTTAAATGAAACACGTTATCAGAGGATTTCCCTGCCTGCGTCTCAAACTGCCACAGTTCTGTTGACTGTACAATTCTTTATTTTTATTTTTTTTCCCCCTGATTTAAACTGCAGGTTCTGAGTTAGCATTTTTCAGAATCTGCTCTCAAGGAAGTTGATGAAATTATGTAAACGACCACATAAAATGAAACATACAGGTATGTGTTGAAGACACACGTCTTAATTTAGGGAGAGCGATTTAATTCTGTAGGTATTTTGTCTGATTAAAGTAACATCATGAACTAATTGGAGAAAGAAGCCTTTTTGACCAGACCTTTCATGACTGGAGCTCGTTCCCATGCAGGGACTCACAGACAAAGATGAACCATCTCTTTGATGAGCTGAAGTTGAAGGGGCTCATTAAGGTTTTAGTAAGACATATTTTCCTTTAATACTTTTTCTGTTATTTTCCTCTGAACTATCTGCAAATTTCCAAAGCCTTTCATGAAGACTGAGCACTGGAAAAGTGGAGCAGCAGACAAATACAAGACAACTCTCTTTAGGCAGGGTCCTGACTTGTGCCCTCTGTCATGGTCTTGCACTGAGTAACTGCTTGGCAAAGTCCTCTCCCCCAGCTCTGTCATGTCATGGAGTGACAGGGTGAGGGGTGAATGGCTTCATACTGACAAAGAGTAGGTTTAGATGGGATTTGGGGGAGGAATTCCTCCCTGGGAGGGTGGGCAGGCCCTGGCACAGGTTGCCCAGAGAAGCTGTGGCTGCCCCATCCCTGGGAGTGTCCAAGGCCAGGCTGGACGGGGCTTGGAGCAACCTGGGCTGGTGGGAGGTGTCCCTGCCCGTGGCAGGGGGTGGGACAAGACGATCCCTAAGGTTAATCCCAACCTCCCAACCCCATTCCTGTGATTCCCGGTGTTCCCCAGCCCAGGGCAGCACCACCATGTGCCCTCTCTGCGCTCAGTGCTGGCTCAAGGCTTTTCATGATTTAATTTATGACAGTGTTGAAAGCAGAGCAGGTGGGGCAGGGGGGGAGTCTGGAAGGTGGGACAGAGCCCTGGGAGGCCTAGTGGAAATGCTGGTGGCAGGACTGGGAAACATCAAAACATGCTTGGAACAACTGGGAAGAATCCAGCTGAGTTAGGACTGCACAGATGGAAGGTAGGGCTGCAAAAAGATACCGTGGAAACGGGCATCTGACAGCAGAGCAATTTTGGTGCCTCAGATTTTCTACCTGTTGGCCTAACTGAGAACTGATTTTTGTCTATGCCAAAAAACAGGGGCTGCTTGTCTTTTCCGTTCCTAGAAGTGTGGCCTTCAGCTTCTTCATATAGCCATGTGTGGGGTTTGTGTCTGCCTGGAGAGCTAAAATAATCCTTCGACAATGGCATGTACTTCAAATCATGTTGCACTTACTTGATCTTTATCATCTAGGACTTTATCAGTAACAATTTCTATTTTCTTCCATGTCATTGTTAACAACATTGAATGGCAAAAAATGATGATAAAAAAAGATCAAGGACTAATAAACCTGCTTGATTAAAATCTAAATTCAATTTCCAGATGTATCAGGCTGTGGTTGGACCAGTTTGTGTGTGCACACCGTGTTCATTTGTCGTGTGCTTGTTTCTTATTGTGAAAATCACACTGCACATCCTTATTTAAAACACCATCATCGTTAACCAAACCATCTTTATTTAGAATTTTTTTTATGTCTCAAGTCCTCCCAGTCTTCTGCCTAGGTTTATGTAACACTGACAGGCATATCTGGGTCATTCTGTTTACCCTGTTGTAATATTGACATAATATTCACATTCCTCAAGTCACCTGGGGCTTCCCCACTGCTCTGAAATGGATTGATAATAAACATTAACCATCTGGACATGTCCTTAGTTGGTGCTTTTAAAACACTCACTTATAAGTTACCCAGACCTGGCAACTTAATATTGTTTGAGATGAGCAGCACTTGTTTTAACATCCTCCTTGGTTACTGGAATGGAAAGTATTTCAACATCATTATTGTCTGATCTCAATACAGCATCTGGCTTTTTTTCAAAGAGAGAACAGAAACATTTTTTAGCACTTCTGCTTTTTCGACGTGATTATTGACAGTTCTATTCTTTCCATTCCTTGTGACGGCAATCTTAATTGGTTTGAGTGAAAGACATATTAACCGAGCTCCCAAAGATTAGCAAAAGTCAAGTCCTGATGCTTCCAACCTGCTTTAGCAAGGCGGACTCCCATCAATACAGAGGGAAAACCAGCTTAAGTTCCATTTCAATAAATAAGTCAAACTGTAAAAGTAAAATTTCTCAGAAATGTGCAAGAAAATACATTCATGGTGGAGTAAATAATGCAAAAAAAATCAGCTATTTATTGAATTTAATCGAGGTAATTATGTATTGTTCCTTGAATTTACTGTGTGAAAAATGTCAGCGTTCAGCTGGAAAGGATTTTTTTGGCCATTTTTGATTTAGGAACTCTTCAAAACTAAACAGTTTATGCCAGTTTTTTAATGATCAGCTTTGATTAGGTATGGAGCTGTGTCTGTGCCAGCTCTTACTGACGTGTGTGCTGAATGCACATATGTTGCATTGCAGATGTCCCTTTCAGCTGTCAATTAAAAACACATTTGAAAGACTTTTTTTTTACTCTTTTTTTTTTTTTTTAATTTAGAACTGTGAAATGATGCCGCAGTTTCCAAAACTCTGCAAGCTTGTTGAATCATATCAGTGAAACTGCTTGAAATGTCACTCTCTCATCGTGACAAGTAACTTTCAGTTGTTGCCAAATACTTTAGATTACAGAACCAAATATTTAGTGAAGGAATGGGCAATAAGGGCATGGAATAATAGGAACATAGGACAGAAGTGCCTCTGTGGTTTCATTCAGAAAAACTACTCTTACTATAAAGAAATACATGCTAAGGTCCACAAAGTCAGAAGCCCATGAAAGAAGATGAAACTCGTTTAATTCTGGCATACAGGAGTGTTACACTGGGAGTGTTCACACTGGTCACTTCGTTCCTGGTATGCATTTTAATTTATATAATTGGTTGGAGATGACAGGAGAGAAAGGAAAATGATGCCTTATCTCTCATGCCCGCTTGGGACAATCAATTAGTGATGTTGTCAGATGTGCCAAGTTAACCGAGTTTACAAGTGAGAACTGTGTTTGGGGTTTAATTAATGCAGGGGGGAAAATTCTGTTTGAGGGAACTTCAAAGCCCCAATCAGCTGCACCTTTTTCTCTTTTTAATTTGTGAGATCTGTTGCAGTCTGAGTCAGCACGGCAGATGCAGATGGCCTTCTTAGCAGAGCTTTTTGTCGCTTTGAAGTTCACAGGTTTTAACTGGGGGAGGGGGAGAGAAGACTGGACAAAGCTTAAAACCAGCCACAAGAAGAGAATTACTTAGAAGTGAGGAAGGCTCTGGTTTTTTTTTTCCCCCCTCGTTAGCAGATGCACAACATCGTTACAGGTTATGTTTTGATCTGATAAGTGGAGCTTTTATTCACCAAATATACAAAGTAGGAGTAGGTTGCAAAACCTTGTTTAACATGACGAACTTGTGGGGTTTAGTTCTCCTTTATAAAATACCTTCTTTGTACTGCACCTGTATGATTTATTAGTCATATGTCCTGCAGTTAAGTAATGGGAAACACTGGAGCAGGCATTTCATTAACCGTGACGCTGTTAATTGGTATTGCTGCCTGCCTGAAATTACTTTCCCTGTTTGAATACATGGAAGTGTGAATCAGAGCCCAGAGAATCGGCCAGTGAGAGGAAGACAGGCAGCTCAGCATGACATGTATGCCTAGAGCAGCTGATCTCACTTGTCTTCCTGGCCTCTGAAGTCCTTGCAGACTTAGATCACTGAATTATTCAGAATGGTATATAATTTTTTTCCATGATCACAGTTAGTTATATCATTATGATTAAGCTTTGAAACATCAATGGAATATTTTTGGGACAGACTTTTTTTCCAGACACTTGTGCCCATTGTTGTAATTTTTTTTTTTTTTTCTTGAGCTATTAATGCCCACATTTTAGGATATTTATATATATATTTAAACTCCTGGCTACATCTGAGCTCAGAAGCAGTGCTTTGTGCCTTGTAGAAAATGCTTTCAATTCAGAAACAAAACTTCAGCTTACTTTTTCCACGTACACGATATTTTACCTCAAATTGTTCTGCAGATGCCTGCAAGGATGTCATATTTATTGCTGGGGGTGGAATCAAGTGCTGGTTGTCAGGGTTGATACTGATCAAAATAATTAATACTTGGTGCTGTAGTAAAGACAGCAATCGTAGCTGAAGAGAACAACACTGTTGAAATTCCTCGAACGGTTACAGCCATTCTTGAGCAATAAAATGCTTTTTCAAGGGACAGCCTGATACAATGCAACTTTGTAGAACGAGTTGTGAAATTTTCTTTTCATTTGCCAGATAAAGTGCCAAATAAATGCTTGCAATAAAAACACGAGCCTGGGAAGAATGTGTTTTGCCAATTACAGCATAATGTGGGCTATAAAGGAGTGTTCAGTGAGTGCAGTGGGGCTGTTCGTGTCAGGTTACAGCAGGGAAAAGGTGCCTTCATTTGCCAAATAACCAGCGTGGGTTTTATCCAGCATTTGCAAGGAAAATCACTGCCTTTGAAAGAAAGAAGATGGGCCTAATCCCACGCAAAATGAATCTGGTGAGGAGAAGCCGGGTGGGAAACCAAGGCAAGGGGACTGCAGAGCTGTGATTGATGGTGGCCAACCCCTCCAGCTGGTGGTTGCCACATCCAGCTCCTCCAGCCGAGCAAGGCAGGGAGACCGGGCTGGGATTAAACCTCCTGGAGCAGAAGTGGCACAAGCCACACTGAGCCTGGTGGCAACAATTCAGGGGGCCCTTTCACTATTGCTAAAAAGCTTGCGTGTTTCGCCCTGTTCCCTTTTTCTTTTCAAGTTTCATATCACAGAGCACCCGAGCTATTATTCAACACCACTTTTACTTCAGCCCAAAGTCAGACGCTGAAACGCCGCGCGCCCGTGGCTCGCGGCGCTCTCAAAATAAAGCCCGGATCCTGCTTGCTGAAAACATGCTCCGTGAGAGAGCTTATACACGGGCTGTTTTCTCCCTCCTTCTGCTTAAAAACCACCTGCTCGGATGCGATGGCAGAGCATCTCACTCCCACGGAGCCAGCGAGAAGCAGCGGCCAAGAGGCAGCGGCGAGTGTGAGCGAGAGGGGATCCTTCGCAGCCTTTATATACCGGAGTTATTTTTAACCAGAGCGTCCATGCTTATTACAGAGTTTCCTCTCTCAGACGCTCAGGAAGCCCACTTGGCTCTGTTTCCTGCTAACATGCGGCCCTGGCTCACAAAATCTCTGAGAACAACAGGCCTGAGACTGCTCGGCTCCATTAAAAAAACTGGCAACTTTTCAAGCCCTGACAGAAAACCTTTGAAAGCTCTGGATTTCCTCCAGCTAACGTATGAGGCTCCTACATCAGTGACAAATTAGACTGAAACAGCACAAAACGCTCCTATGTAAATAGCCTTTTTCTGCGTTCACCCTTTTAATAGTTCAAACGTTATTTATAGTTATTTCTCTGGATGGAAAAATATTTTTTATATTTTTTTTTTTCCCAAAGATGGGTTCTAGTGAAATATTTTCCTTGTTTGTTTGGGTTTTTTTTTTTATTTTTTATTTTTCCTATGAGATTTTTTTTTTGTGACAGTTTTCTTAGGTTTCAGGAGCAACCTTTCCTTCCTGGAAACCAGGACAGAATGGCTGTTGTGAGTTCTTCACTAAAGGGCCTGTGTCCAGCACTGAGCACGAGTCTCTAAATGTGCCGTTCCTCAACCATTAAAATAATAGTTATAACAGGCACAACTGAATTCTGATTTCCTGAGGGACAACAGGAGGGGTCAGCTGCACTTCATCGCTGCCTTCACCCCTGCCTTTTACATGGAGCCTTAGTCCTTCATATTGTACTTTTTTCTTGCAGCCTTTTCACTGCAATTCCAAAGGGACTCCTGCTTCCAAAAACGCTTTCAGGTATCGGAATAGGTGTGACCTTCTTTGCCAAGAGTGCTACTTTATCCTGCATTGCCGTCGTACAACATCCTAAGAAATCTTGCCACAAAGTGACTTCTCCCATCTGACAGTAAAAATGACTTGGAATCATAGATGATAAATCCAGATTATTAGACTGATGTGATTCTCTGATTTTCTAGGAGTGTTTCCAGTACTTCTCATCTTTGTCTGGACCTCCTTAAGCCCTGGGCATGAACAGGAACCACCAGTAACATCTCCCTGTCCTCTCTAGTCCCAGTATTGTCTCAGGCACTGGAGGGACAATCACGGGAGCAGGTTCACTGGAGCTGGAGGATTTCCTTGACTTGCCTTTTCTTGGTCAGTAATGTGTTTTTATTCTTCCTTAATTTTAATAATCTCCATCTTGAGCATGTAGGCTCAAGAATTGTAAGGGTCTGTACTTAAGGGAGAAAGTGATTGAGAATTAATCCCTCCCTGGGATAAGGCCAGGTCTTACCCAGTTAATACTATTCCAGCTCTACGAATCTGAGGAATTTTCTCCTATCTTATTTTTTCTTCTTAAAGGGTTCCCTTCAGTCCTTCAGTTGTGCCCTGAACAACCAGGTTATGCCTTATAAAAAGAAAAAAAAATCATTATTCTGTTTTTGAGGTTGACCATCTCTTTGGGCTTTGCAGCATTTTTGCTCTCTGCCTTTCCTTTGGAGCTTGGCTATTGTGTGAGAGCAACTCCAACGGGAAAGATCATCTGTATCAGGAGGAAGAAAGTAAAATTAATGTGTTTTACTGGTCTCAATAACTCTGCTCAAGCAGCTGTGCTTTGCTGCACCAGTGACAACAAAATGCTGAACTGGGAGCTGAGTGTATCAAGCACAATCTTGAATTAGTAACTACCACCATCTCTCAGATGACCCTTGTTCTGATTGAAATCATTTTACTCCCCAGTTTATCTGCAATTCACATAGATGTGGTTATCTCGTGCAGTTGAAAATTACTCTTACGAGAATAGAAAAATGTAAACAGTTCCTTGATGTGAAAGAGCTGATTCTCAGGTTTTGCAGCTTTTAGAAACTCCTGCTGCTGTTCAGTTGTTGCTTGTTTGGGGGTTTTGCCTCACATCACACCCAGCAATGGGGCTTTGACTGTGCTGGGCCACTCTCCTTTGACTAGATCTTGGTAAGTGAGGCTTTTAAACCCAGCCTATCATTTTGGCAAGTGATCCGTGTTTGAAAATCTAAGTTTTGTAGTTCCAATCATAGCTCGTAGCGTTTGCCCTGGTGGTTTTATGGAAAAAGTGGTATGGAAAAGCAGATCCATGTTTATTTTCAGGCAGGAAACCAGGAGTGCAAAAAATGCATCATGAACTGAAGGGTCAGGGTGAAGCCTTTTTAAAAAAGAATCAAGGTGGTTGGGCTGCATTTATCATGCACAGCCCAGTACTCTAAAATTGACTTGTTTTGCTGCTATTTGGAGCTCAGTGTAATGAAAACCTGACTTTGTACAGATTGACTTTCTGCGTCACAACCCATCCTGGGACAGTAATACCAACAAGGACAATTAGTTTGTCTGTCATTCACAGCTGCTGCTTGTTTGCACTCCGTAGTTTATGGTGGAAGCTGCTCCATGGCCCTTCCATTGCTGCTCGTGCCAGTGGCCTCAGTAATTGCCCACCAGTCACCGAAGGACAGACTCACCAAGGACTTTCAGAGCTCACTTACCCTCCCTTCAAATATAGCTGAAATTTATAGCTAGCAGCTTCTAAAATAACTCACATCACCACCACCTCCAAAAACAGCTCTGGGACCATGTGGCCTTGTGGTTATGGCTCTGGGGTTGTGGTGATGAAGTCAGAGATTCGAATCCAGTTGTAGGGAGATAAAAAGCTTCAAAGAAAGTGAAACTGCTTTTGCCTTGATTAGGTGGAAATAATAACACCTTGTTTTACTTACACTTGAAAAACAAAATTCAGAGGCAGAAATCAGGTATGGGACAGAATTTCATGTCGCGACAGGAGATGCACTGGGTGTAGAAGCATGTGGTTGTTATGAAGAAAGCTCCTTCCAGCTGTCATGTCAGGGGGGGTTTTGCTTCTCTTCATACATAATATCGAGGTGTGGGGTGATAAAAATCAAGCCCTCAGAGGCAACCGAGTCAGGGTCCACTCTACTTTTCAGTGTGTTTTCTGGCTGAGTGATGTTTCAGGTAGGAAAGGACTTTGTTTCCTCACTACTTAAGAGAGAGCTCTCTTAAGACCAGAGCTCTTTCTAAGCATTTAGGGGACATGGATGCTCCACTGGAAATTGTTGTTTATTACTGTACAGTAATTAGTAAATGCAAATAGAATAATAGTTCTATGATTGTACATTGTACAGGAAGTACAGTCAGAAGGAGCCAAATAAAAACCAGATAGCTTTCTAAGCGAATGGCCTTAGCCCTCAGTACTAAAAGCATCTAAACCTGGACTAAATGTAAATGCATTTCTGAGTTACCCGGCACAAGGAACAGCTGAAAAGCTCTGACTTCCCCCTCAATACGCAGAATTATCACGAAGCTGTTGCTGTCCTGCCGAGTTGTTCATATAGCCAGCTAATATGTTTCTGGTGGCCTTGCCGGGAAATCCTTGCGGGAATTTCCTTCAAAAACTGGGCCAGCTTTGACATTGGTTTTAGGAGGGATCTTCCTATGTCCCCAAAAGAAAACTCCACCCAAACCCCACCAAAACTCTGCCTTGTGATGTTAACTTTCAGGTTTTGTATCTCTCACTGATACTGGGCTAAATTCCCGCTGTTTACACAGGGTACAAGACGAATTTTACTTTGACCTGAGAGTGAAAGTCGGGTTAAAGCCTCACTTCATCGTACACAGGGTATAAATGTGAAGGCATATTTCAGACGTAAATATCTACAAACTCTCTGCTACAGATGGCAGCAAGAAGAATCCATGGAGCTGTTGATCCCAAGAATAGCTGGGTTTGGGTTACAAGGACATCTAGAAGGCCCAAGTGAGCTTGTCACGTTTTTCTGATTTATTCAGTAGCATTTCAGTGGGAAAACACAGAGATGAAAATGTGCATCAATGGTACATAATGTCTTTGCAGGGAAAGCCAAACCTGATTCCTTGGGGACAAGTTTGGCTCATTATTTCTTGAACTGCATCAAGATTTAGTCTGAGCAGAGACGGCACTGAAACATTTGCAGAGAGAGAACTGATGTTTCCGTTGTTGGAATCCACTGGATATCTTTGAATGTCTTTGATTTTCTACAATATAGAAGGAGCCAAATAAAAACCAAATAATTTTCCAAGTGGATGGCCTTAGCCCTCAATACCAAAATCATCAAACTGCCTAAGCAGTGGTTTGAAGATAGATGCTAATGGATCTTTGAGCAAGAGGCATTAGTGATCTGGACTACAGCAACACTTTAATTAAAAAGTTGTACAATAACAGACTCAAAATGTAAACTTCAAAACATTTAAAGCCCAAATTACCGTGGATTCAGAACTGGCACTGAGTATGTAATTTTTAACATTCCAGACTGCCTTCATTATAGTTCAAGAAGCCACAGAAATACACCGTTACGAGCCAGGAATAGTTCTTCCTTTTATTTGGAAAGAGAATTACAGAGGGAGCTACTGGGAACTGGAGTTTAGTTCCTAAAGCAGGAGCAGGCTACAATATTTTTAAACACAACTGCAACCACAGACTCGCACTCATTCAAACACTCTGGACTAAACGGTGCCGGCTGTATAAATACTCAACACTAAGTTAAAACACAGGTTCTTTTTTATTTCAGCTTTGAAGGTTTATCATGCTATTTCTACTTTTGCAATATCATTTAAAGCCTAGATGCCTTGCGCATATATATATATTAAAAAAAAAAAATAGTGGCAGTAACTTAAACCTATAAATTAAGACCATGGTTCTTCAGTTGGTTTGGAGAAAGGCTGATTCCCTTCTGGACATTGTTGATAGGCACAAAGCTTGCTTTCATTTGTGAACATGCGCTTAAAATTACAAAGTAAATCCTTCTGGGTTTGTTGTATTTTTATTTTTTTTTTACAGCCAGTTACTCCACAACTGCATTATAATGTTCATATAATCTTTTTTTCCGAAATTGGACTCGCATAACTCGTTGGTATGCAAAATATGTAAGGCCCCAGTCTGCTCTGAATTACACCCATGCAAACCGTTGAAACTTAAAAGAGAATTTAAAATATGCATGAGTAAGGAAAACAAACTGGAGTCTCAATTTGCAAAGCACTTTGAGGTCTTTAGAAGATCTTTGTACACTTTGTTACCTGTGCCCCCCCCCAGACAGGGAGGGGATCCGATACTTAAACTGCTACTGTCCAAAACAGGTTTTATCGATGTTTTTGATAAATGAAAAGGGTAGGAGCAGCTGCTGTCCCACACTGATGGTCTAAACTTGGTCTAATTAATTAAAAAGCTCTAATGGAAAAATATCCCAAATCTCAGGGCTGGTCAGAAATCAAGTCTGATTTTGTTTTACTCGGAGCGGTAAATAAACCCAACAGGAACAGACAGGAAAGGGCTTTCTAGAAGTGCTTGGCTGTGATAATTCCACTCAAGAAGCTGCTGAAGAGCAGCACAGACTGGCTGCCCTCCCCTTTGCTGCCTCTTTTCCCTGTGGGGTTATAAAATCAGGGGAATTGATTTTGCTTCGTGGCGTTGGTTGACTCGGACTCGTAGAGCCGCATTTCTGAAGCCTAAAATTCTGGGAGAGAACACTTTTAACATACTTCACAAATTGTTTTGGCTGTTTTCAGATTGACTATTGAGCCACAGTGGAAGTGTATGGATTCAAGATATTTTGGGTGATTGTGTAACTGGAAAAAATTGTCCTGATTTGAAAGTATTTTTGGCCTACAAGTGGAAGTAAATAAGCAATTTTAGAGACTCACTGGAAAGTAATTGCTCCTGCAGGACACTGGCTGTGCCAGGAACTCTGGCAGATGCACTGAGGCCTCGTTATTAAGCTTCAACCCCCCCCCCCCCCATTTTTTTAATGCAAAAGATCAAACCCAAGGATATATAATCTGAAATGTAAGGAATTTGGAAAGAACGGATGTCTGTGAAGGGAAATGTCTAAACAGATGAAGCGCATTAGGAGGGAATACAAGAGAAGAAATGCCTGGTAAACTCAAGAGACTCCTTGGCTTGCCATGGTGGGAAGCAGGAGCTGCGATGGTGTCGAGATCCCTGAGCCTGGTCTGGGGGTGGAGCTGCCTCCAGTGGCCCACAGGTCTCGGGGGTTAGCAGAGATGATCTTGGGCTCCTCAACCCTGCAAGAGCTTGAGCCAGATGAGTTGCTGCTGATGGTGACAGGAGGGTGAGCAGGAGCAAGAGAAGAACCTTGTTTTGGGTGACACTGAACCACTGGGACTCCAACCAGAGTCCAGATAGGAACAGCCTGTCCCTGTGCTTCCATCCAGTGATTCATCGGTGACTAGGAAAGAGTCATAAAAGCACCACTGTCAGCTAATGTGTCATTAAAGGAAGCAGTTCTGCTTCTTTTTTTCCTAAACAAGAAGTTAACACAGTGTTATTTTTCTCTGCTCACGCTGTAAGTTGGCATTTCAAAGGCTGGAACTACTGGCTTTTGTTGTTGCTTTACTTGCTCATCTTGAGGCTGTAATTGAATCCACCCAGGCTGGTTTGCAGATCTGCTCGTGGCTCCTCCATATAAATCCCTGCTCTCTGCTCCAGCAGCCTAAGAGTTGACCAGAAAGCTCCAGGAGGGCCACATGCTCTGTAGTAAAGGACTCAAGTGGCTTTGAAACTGAAGCCACCTGCAGAAAAACTTCAAGAGATGTGTTTGATCAACCCCTTCCCTCCCCAGGAGTTCTTTTTTTCTTTCTTTTTTTTCCCCTTTCCTTTTGTCTTTGTTCCTTTTGACCAACATTTGCTTGAGCTGCCCTTTTCCTGCATTCCCAGACTAGGGGCCATAGCACAGCAATGATTATTTTGGGGGGTAGACTTATCTCTGTTGATGCTTCTTTGCCAATCCAGCCCAAATGGCCACGTTAAAGAAGCTTAAGCCTTCCCGAGGCTCTCAGAATAGTTCAATACAGGATGACAACCAAAATAAAGCACTTTTAATGCTCCAGGATGTTGTCTTTAGGATTTGGATCTGGGTTCAGTCAGTGTAGTAACTGAGTAGTAAATCAACCATATGAGCATTATCTCTCTATTTATTCTACCAGGACACTCAATTCCCTTCTGAGAGGAGAGGGAGAAGTCTCCAGAGAGAGTAAAGCTTCCAGGTTGCAATAAAAATCCACCCAGGCAGTGCAATGGGATATATAAACATCTCCGGTCCCATTTCCCCAAAAACCAAGCCATGAAACTCAGTTCCAGCTCAGCCCCCCTCCCCACACCTGCTCCCTCAGTGCCACCAAATCAGTGAAAGTTGTTTCCCTCCTTGTGAACAACAAAGGAAAATCTGCCTGTGCTGGCCTCAGGTTGGGGCTGGGTGTTTTTTTCACTCAGGACTTTCCGTTTTTCTATAAAATTCTGCCGTGGACAGTAAGTATGAGGTGCTGCACTCATAAATATTAGCAAAGGTCCAGTTTCCTGCCTGATGGAGATTTGTAACATCATAATTCACCTTTTGTTGGTTTTTTGTAGCAAGCATAGTGAAGTCATTGCATTCTAATTAAATTATATATTTATATATATATATGTAACATATAAACCATCTCTATGTAAGCTATATTTATATCCACACACATATATATATATAAATCCAAGGGTTTTATCTGAGGGATGCACTGGGGGAGGCTACAAGAGGAGAGGGGGCAGAGACATCTGTGCAAAAAGAAGATATTTAGCCATAATGCAGGTTTTTTAAATAGTGTTTCCATATTTTTTTTTTGGAAACCCCCCCACACACAACCCCCCTTGCTGTAAAATAAATACATGTCAAGTGTGTATAAATACACCAGAAACCACCAGTAGCTCAGCATCAAATGACACAAAACAAGCACACCCCAGTTAAACCACCCCCACAAGGTCTTTGCAAGGCTCCAGCCTTTAAAAAGTGGGAGGAAAAAAAAAGCACAAAGCTCATGGAGTTACCCCTCCACTACAGATCTCATAAAGTCTCCTCTCACGAGCTCATCTGGGTGTTTGTGTTTGGCTGAGGTTTCCAATCCCCCCCTCTGCCATGTGGGGAGGGCTGTGATGGGATGTGATGCCAACCACTGTGCCTTTCCCATCTCATCCCTGCCCCTGGCCGTGTGGCAGCACTGCCCAATTCAATGGGCTCGTGGCAGCGGAGAAGCAGCTCAGTTTTTCATCCCAGCAGCTTCTGCAAAACACGAGCGCGCGCTTTCCAGAAGTCACTGGGGTTTTGGTGGCAGGAGGGAAACCGGCAGCTTTGGGGTGTAGCAAGTCACTCCAGGGACACGGTGCAGTCTGGGTACTGCCTTGTACTGGCTTTTCATCCTTCTGGCCGAGAACACAGCTGAGTTTTCAACTCCCCTGCAATTTCATATCAACTGAACAAGTCGTTAGAAACCACCGAAACTCAACTCTCTACGAAAGCAATGGTCCCACAGCCCTGAGCTGCTGAGCAGCACCTGATGCAGGGTTTGAGCTGACTCGGTGTAAATCAGACTGACTATGAGCAATGGTCCTTCTTCCCTTTGGAGCTGATTTGGAGGATGCTGCTGTGGCCAGGGGAGATGCTGCTGGAGAAGGACAGGACAGCTCCGCCTGGGTGCCAGGCAGTGAGCCCTTATTGTTGTCCCTTCCTCCTGTTGGTTTTCTTAGAGCTCAAAGAGCCTTTTCAGTAGAAAAGCAATTCTTCAAACTTACTGTCTTCAAAACTGCAGGCTGAGCAAAACCCACTGCGTGTCACCAGTGTGTCCTTGAGCTCTCAGCCTGTGCTGTCGCTGCTGTGTGAGGTGGGCAGTGGACAGACACTGGCCCTACAGAAAAGGCTCAGGTCCATTTAAATTGAAATGTGAGTGGTAAGTGAGCTCTTTAGGCAAGGACTGATTTTCTCTTTGGCACTTGTTCGTTCTCTGGTGCAGGGGAGGTTTTCCTGTGCTTGGGACTTCTCAATACCACAGCATAAGTTTGTGCCAATAAAATAACAGGAATGCAGGCAGGTCCATACTGGGATCAGTGGGTGATGTAACATCACTGAGATCTGCAGGTCTCCCAGCAGATGTGACGGATTCACCACAGGAAATGCGGGTAAAATTCTCTGGCCCCTCTGGAGTGGGTCAGATGGGGAATCACAGTCATCTCCCCAGGCTTCCAATTCTCTCCCTCCCTCCAAATTACTCTTGGCTCCTGCGCTGGTGCAGCTGGTAAGGATATGCTATGAGGCAACCCCTGTAGCCACTCTGGATTTTGAAATGTGCTGCTCAGTGAAGCAAGTTAGTTGTTGTCATTCCCCCAGAAAAGTCCAGGAATAATATCTTAGAGCCAAATTGAATCCTGCCAAGGAATGAATGCCCTTGGGTGGAGATTACTGGTGTTGTATTTGTTATATTAGGCAGGCCATTCTTTAAAATAAGCTACAGTAAACAAGCTGGGTAGCTGAGCCCTTCAAATGTTTCATTACTGATGAATTTTAATGTTAAGAGCTTCTATCGTACGAATCTTGATCGAGGGAAAGATAAATGTGCTGTTTTTTAGCATTTCACTACAAACATGGTGTTTGTGCCAACTGACACAATGATTAAATATGATCCTCTCTTCTGAGAAATGAGGAGAACTGTAACCACACTGAGCTCTTCACCGCCGATAGGAGATAAAAAGAGTCAAATCGTGTGTGGTTTCCTTCAGACCAAACTTGTGGCGTAGTGTTTCGTGAATGATGCTGGCCAAAGTCAAAATAATCTGTTTTGCCCAAAGGTATTTTTACAGAAGACTGTAAGAGTGTAATTTTTTCAACGGAATAATAGAAAAAGTTCGTTTATCCTCTGCACCACGCTCAGTGTTAGCTCTTTATTAGTGCAAAGAGGTTCAACGCCCCAGTGTGGGATGGGAATTAAGAAGTCCCCAATTGCTTTCATTCTAACAATGGCTAAAAAGGCAATCAGCTTTAAAACAAGCTGAACTTGTGGGGTTTTTTTTTAAATAAAAACTAAAAATTCAGGCCATCTTCCCCACTGTGGGCCCCAGTCCCTCTCCCTGCTCTTGCTGAGCAATGTCCCCAGTAGCCCCAGAGACACGGGCTCAGGCCAGCCTTGTGACAGCAGCCCCAGAGCTGAACAGGGGCTGGTTAGCACAGAAAATGAAAAGCAGCTGTTTCTTTCTTTTCAAAAGTATCAGAAAAACAAGAAGATGGTTCCCTCCCTATGTGGGCCAAAGGCTCCTTCAGCCCTTTCACTTTCAGCCACACTGGTAGCAGTAGTTCTCTGCCTTTCTCTAAGAACCTTTTCCAATTTATTTCACTGTTGTTCTTGCAGGCCCGTGGGAATGAGCTACAACTGTCCTTCCCCTGCTACAGAGCAAGATAAAAGTGGTGGCGGAGCCACCCAAAAAAACCAGAGAGGTGAAGATTGCAGCCCCAGGCACCTCGTCAGCCTGAGGGTGCTACACACATTGTGCTTTGCAGCCTCTCGAAGCCCTGCAGAAAGTTTGGTTTGCTAACCCTGAGGATGCCTCACCCTCCCCATGAGCAAAGCGCAGCCGTTCCTGCGCTGCCTTCAGCTCCAGCTCTGACCCTGCACTGGTACCTCCAGCTTAACCCCCAGTTCACCTACACTTACCAGCAGCCCCCTTTGCCAGGCTCCACCAAAGCATGAACACGCCTGGCACAGCTCAGCTGTGCCCCATTCCCCAAGCTCCAGCAGGTTTACCCAAGTCCTTTAAGATCTGCTTTATAGGATATGTGCTTGGTGCGGAGCCCTGCTGTCCAAATACCTTCTGCAGGACCTGTGCCCTGCCAGGAGTAAGGTCTCGGAGGAGATCCGTTGTGACTGACACCTGCTAATTCCTCCTGGGCCCCAAGACGGCCCCAAATCCGCAGTGTGGTGTTGAGACCCTTCCTCTGCTCTTGGAGCTGTTTAATGGCTCTGAACCAAAGGCCATTGCTGATGGGACCTGGCATGAGGTGGGATTAAATGTGGGACCACAAAAAGGCACTGTGAGAGCCTCCCTTCAGAAATGCATGACGGATGCAGGGAAAAGCAGCTGTAACATTTATATTCTCTTTTCACTCTGTGGGTATGGGGAGAGGAGATGGTCAGAAGCCAGGAGATGTGAGGCCAGAATTCCCCATGCAAGCCACAAATGCAGCAGCTCTTAACCCATACTGCAAAGGACAGGGGAACCAACAGCCTGGAGGGGAAAGGGGAAAATACCTGGTATTCAGTACAAAAAAAATGAGGTAGCACTACCAGCAGTGGGCTGTGGATGTGGCCAGAGGGCAGAGAGCAGGACGTGTTTGGTACCACCAGCCCAACGGGGCGGGATGGTACACGTCAGGTGCCGTCGTACCTTCCCACCCCGCCAGCTTTCCCTGTGCCCTTGCACGGCCACCGCTCTCACCCAGGATTTGTGCAGGAAACGTGGGTGAGAGATTCTCCGAGAGCAGAACTGATCCTGCCCCAGCCCCAGCCTGCCTTGACTCAGCACGGGGGCCCCGCTCACAGCCGGGGATGTCCCATGGCACCTGCAGGAAATCTGAGCTCGGGGTGGAGGTGTGTGTGGCTTGTTGCGAGGGCAGGAGCTCTGATGAGCTCAGCAAGGGGGAGAAAACCTCTAGGAAGGATTTATGCTGGCGGTTTGGAGGTGATGGGCTGCTCTGGTCCTGCACAGCATCACCTGCAGAGTCCACGCCGTGCCCACGGACAGGAGCTGCTGCAGCTTCTGCAGAAGGTGCATTTTTTGGTGGAGGTTCCCCCCATCTTCACACAAGGACTGTGAGCTCTCCCCTGCGTCAATTCTATTAGCAAACACATCATCTGCTGGAAGCCAACTCCTCTTTTCTGACTTGACTTTGCTTTAAATTCCAGTGCAGCTGCTGGTTCTTTTCTCTGCTGAATTCCTGTTCTTACCCCAATAAAAAAAATTAATCTTGTATTTGCTACCAAAAAAAAAAATAAAAAAATTCACTAATCTAAACCCCCTCTGTCACAAAATCCTGTCTTGGAAAAGACAAAGCTGCTCTGATGCTGCTGCCTTGGAGAGCTTGGTCACTCCAGGAGATAAAGTTTGGGGGACATAATTTTGCACAGCAATCCTGAGCCATCCAAGTGCTGCAGCTCCTGGCTCTGGCTTTGCTTGGAGATGTCAGGATGCCTCTTACCAAATGAAGCTTCTGCGACCAACTAAGTGCTGCAATGAGCCTGCAAACTGCTAGTTTGGAGGGTTTTGTAGAGTGTGTGTGTGATACAGAATAAAATGGGGAAAAAAAATAAATCCTGGCTGTCCTCATTGTAGGAGTCAGTTTTATCGGGAACAAAATGATCCCTTTGCCCATATTTACCAAAAAATTTGCTGTACAGAAATAACTTTGATTTCTGTTGCCAAGGGATATTCAAGAAAAATTGTAATAAGAGTGGAAGTTAAAAAAAATCTGGCTATGTGAGCTTTATAAAAGCAACATGGAATAGAGCAGTAAGGGTTGTGTGGCACTAATTGTTCTGAAGGATCAAAATGACCCCCAAGTTATTAGAATTACTAATTATGCACTTTTTTTAGGACAAATTCAGGGCTAGCATCACGTGGGGGTTGTGTTGTCATTTTTGCTTCTGGCAGTTACACTTACTTTGGATGAAAAGAGTGACGGCAGCTGTGGAAAATGCCACTCCAGCTTTATCTAACGGGCCGAGAGAGGTTTGCTATAATGAGTGCTGTAATCCTGCACGGAATATTAATTGCAATATTGGCCCCCTTCCAGCCCAGCTCTTTACAGCTCCATTTAAACACTATTTGCTCTGATTTAACTCAAGTTATAGATGTTACTGCACTTCTTTGCCATTAACTGTGTGAGGCAGAAGGGCTGTTCTATTCAACACAGATCATTCAGCTGCTCATTTCAGAGCCAGAATATAACATTTTATCATTGGGTGAATCTGAAATGTGCTTGGACAGAGCTCAGCCCTGCACCGTAGAAGTCTGTGAATATTTAATGAAAGCTAAACACGGCCTGCACTGATGATTTATGGATTTGCTTTTTATTTGCTAAAGGCTTCTTTACAAGGCTTATATCATCATGTTAATTCCTTCAAATATATGTCCATCTGCACTCAAATAATAAAAATATACATGTGAGCTGTAATGAAATACCACCCTGAACCATGCAGGGCAAAAAAACCCCCATTCATGCTGCAACTATAGCAACTACTGAAATAGCAAAGCACACTGATTTCTGACATGAACGTGTTCCTAATGTCCAAGAGACACTGTGTGCCTCAGGCTTTATATACCAGCTCCCAAAATATCCGAGTCCTGATAGGATGAGAAAATACTGTCATGGTCTTGCACCAGGCCAATTACAAAGCTGTAGTTCCTGTGCTGGTAAAGATGTTTCCTGTTGATAACACAAGGGGACAACATAGCACTTAGTTGCTAATGTTATCTGGAACCCTTGTGACCTCTTGGAAACTTGAACAATTGTAGAGTTCACAACATGTAGAAGCCTCTGCCTTGTGCTTTTGTTTGAATAAATAAGCAAGAAAGAAAATAAACACTCCTTCTGCAGCCATGTGCTCACTGTTGCTCGGGGAGTAATTTAGAGGTGGCTGGGACATAGAGGAGAGCTCAGCTCGAGTCCTACCTCTGGGACGGGGCAGTGCTTGACTGAAAAGTCCTTTTCTAAACAAATACAGCTCAAAGGTGGAATTTTACCACGTAATATTTTCTTTTGTCCGTTTTCAAACATACTCCTTTTCAACTTTATAGGCTGCTTTCTTTATGTTTGAAGATGAAAAAGACGATTTCATTTGTTGATAACAGCATTTCTAAACAGGCCTCTTTCATACCCTTCCCCCCAAGTATTTTCCCCCAACTTCTGTACTGAATCTCATCAAACCCTTCCTGTCTGTGCAGCTTTGTCCCATGTCCTTGGCCAGACAGCTACAGGTACAGCCTGGAATGCAGCACTCCAGGAGGTTTAAGAAAGGACTTCTTGAAAATACAAAACCATATCTGAATTTGGGCATTTCAATAACTGCCTGTTTCTAACACACCACTGAGACCTCCTACACCCCCGACCCAGTGGAGACTGGGCAGCTCAGGAAACCCTTATGGCAACCCCCTTAAACCCTGGCATGACAGGAAATCCAGTAACTCTGCTTACTCTTGAACTTTATGGGATTCTTGAATCCCTCTTTCCTTGCTGGGGCAGGAGCACAGTTACCCTCCCCAGAACCTGGGGAGGAACCAGCACCTTCTATGAGCTCTTTTACTAAGGCTTAAAGTGGAAAAAAAAAACAACAAAACCCAGACGGAAATTTGTTCTCTGTCTGATTTGGAGCACGGGCTCGACACCTGGTTCCCAACAGTGCAATCTGTTGGTAAGGAATAAATAATATTTAATAAAATCCAATAAAAGAAGAATCTAATAAAACAAGAACCCTTCATTACAGGAGAACAAATACAGATCTGAGTTTAGCTACAACTCCTACCCAAGTCTGTTGGTAAGAAATCATTCTGCAGAGCTTCCCCTGTGATCCAACAGGTACATCAGTGGCCTGTAACCCAGTGGCTTGAAGACTCATAAATAACACACTGAGGGATTTAGCCAATGTGCCAGATTTCCCTAAATGTTCTTCTATCCTTCAGAATCTGTGGGGTTTGGATGTGCCACAGATGGTCTAAGAAATTCTCAGCTGAGGTCTAGAACGTTCTTTAAGAAGGACAGAGAAGAGCTTTTCCTCACTAGAAAAACATTTTTAAACCCTTATAATTGAATATTTGGCCCTCAGTTCTGGGCTAAGGGTGAGTCCTTTCAATGTTGCTTTAAACACCCCATCACTCTTCACCTACACCTGCCCAACTGGAAGAGCAGAGACAAAACTAGTCAGCATTTTTCCTTGCTCCACTGTTATTCCTGCTTGAAAGAGGCAGAACTTCTTGCACTGGTTTCCTTTGAGTGGTGCTTATTCACAGCGAGTCACAGTGGGAGAGGGTGGGAGGCAGAGTTCATTCATTTTTGTAGCATAACATAGAGCAGATTGTGTTTGGATTTCACTGGATATTTGTTGTTTTACGTTTCTTTGCTTTATATTGGAGTAGGGCCTGCAACAAAACTTTGATCCAAGGTACAAATCCACAGCCAAGGTTTGAACTAAGCCTACAAAACTTTCTCCAGAACGGGCTGCAGCCCAGCATGCTGACTTTAGGAGCGTCTTGTTCTTCACGTTGCTGGTGATTTGATTCAAGCCTGTTTCTGCCTATTTATTTGACCATCAGCCTACAAAGGAACTTGGAGGCTCCAGGTTCTAGTCTGTAATCTTTTTTTTTTTGAGAATAACCCAGAGTAATTCCACCTACAGTGCTCCAGCTGCCAGGGCAGACAATGACACCAGATGGGCAAAAAGAGATGCTGCATCGAGGGAGGAGGAAAAGAGGAAGGAGAGGTTAAAAGGTTAAACTGGGCATAATTTCTGATGCTAGGCTCAAAATTTTCCAAATCTTCTGGTTCAGTGAGTCTGTCAACAACCACAGAGCAGCAGAACCACTGAAATGGAACGTGGCTTTAATCCTCCTGTGTGAGGCTGTGGATTTTGCAGGGCTGTGGACGGTCTCAGTTTCAGATGGCTGTTTTGCACCACCCTTCTGGAAGCTCAGCCCAGAATGCATCCTAATAAAACAAGAATCCTTCATTTTTCAGGAGAACAATTAAAGATCCAAGCTTAGCTACAACTCCTACCTTTTAAAAAAAACATTACAGTTTTCTCTTTAGGACCTGGTGTGAAGGAGCAGGGCCAGACATGCCGCTGCCCAGAGGGGTGCTCACACCATGATCCACACACAGTCCCTGCACTGCCAGAGCCCGGGAGATCACAGGCACAGCCCAGGAAATGCAAAAGGACCATAGAATTCCAGAATGGTTTGGGTTGGAAGGCATCTTAAAGACCATCTCATTCCCCCCCACCATGGGCAGGGACACCTCCCACTAGCCCAGGTTGCTCCAACCTGGCCTTGGACACTTCCAGGGATGGGGCAGCCACAGCTTCTCTGGGCACCCTGTGCCAGGGCCTGCCCACCCTCACAGGGAGGAATTTCTTCCTAATATCTAATCCTAACTACTTCCTTTCAGTTTGAAGCCATTGCCCCTTGTCCTGTCACTCCAGGCCTCTGTAAATAGTTTCTCTCCACCTTTACTCCTGGCTCCCTTCAGGTACTGGAAGGGCACAGTGAGGTCACCCCAGAGCCTTCTCTTCCTCAGGCTGAGCAACACCAATTCTCCCAGCCTTTCCCCAAGGCAGAGCTGCCCCATCCCTCTCATCATCCTGGTGGCCCCTCTGGGTTCACTCCAACAAGTCCATGTCCTTCCCGTGCTGGAGACTCCAAAGTCTCTCACTAACTTACTAACGACAAAGAGCAACAGCTACAAAAGGGAAGCTCCTGTCTCTGCCTGCAGTTTGCTGTGAGTAACTGCTTTCACAAACGCTGAGTCAAGGCAACGTGCTGCAACTACAGGAGAAACGAGTTTTATCTGTGTGTAGGGAGGGCATGACTTAGGGAACACTTTGAATTGCACAAAATTCCAGGGGAAAGAGGGTTTACAATCATTCACGTCTTCTCCCTAGCACAAATAACATTGTTGCATAATTAATTACCACAGCAATTAAGATTATTCATACTGTCCCTTAACTTTGCTCTCTCACCCTGTTTTCTGCAAGGCCATCAACCCTCCCCATGCCAGGGCTGCTGAAATTACAAACAGCAGCAGGTGTCAGCCACAGAGGGGAAAAGAAAAAGAGCACCAAACACAGTGCAACACACCACATTAGGCACCAGATAAGGTTTAGCCCTTTTTATTTTCACATAATAAAGTGAGAAATAACCAGGTGCAACCTGTCAACCAGAGGCAGACTCACTCTTAAAAGTGGGTAAGGTCTCATGATCTCTATGTGTAAGAATGTTTTATGGACAAAACCAGCTTGGACTATAGAGCTGGGAAGCCCATTTAAGCAGTATAAACACTATTCAGGCACGAAAGGATGGCAACAAGGAAGAGGAGGAAGGTGTTATAAAACACCCAATGAAGAGACTCTCCCAGCTGGAAGACCAAAACTCTTCTAATGCACCCATTTGATGTGACTGGGGGGCAGGTTCTGGCTTTTATCGAGCCCAAACCAGTTTTCTCTGGAGGTAATCAAGTGTGTGTGTGTGAAAGATCCCCTTTCTTTTATATTATACCACATCACACAGGAGCTTTCAGAGCACCAGCTGAGCCTTAGTTTTTGACTCAGTGATTTCCAGCACTGATGTCCAACCCTAAATAGCTTCTCCTGTGGTACTGCAGTGGCTCATCCCTTCCCTTGGTGCTGGTCCCTCCACTCGACTCCACTCCACAGGATGACCAGTATCAACCACACGAGAGAAAAAGAGGTAAGAGTGTTAAAGCTGTCAAACTAGAGAAGTTACTCAACTCCAAAAATATCACACTTCAGAAGGCTAAAACAAATAATTTAATGGCAGGGTTTTGGGTGTGTTTATATGCACTGAGAGTCACTAAAATAGCTGTGCCTTCCAAATCGAGGCACGTTGGGTACATACCGTTCGGGCGGCTCGTACTGGTCCTTACTGGGAAGCAGCGTGCTCGGAATGCCATCTGCTGGCAGGGAGGGCAGGGGCACAAGAGCAGCGCTTGGTGGCCATCCCTCTTTCTAAGCAAGCCCAGGGAGCAGCTACACACACGCACGACTACGGGAAGTAAAGCTGACGCACCTAGAGGGACACTTATCTAATCAAGGAGTAATTAAACGCTGCGTAATGAGGTTACAGGTCTGCCGGGGGAGGAAGGGGGAAGGAATGCTTCCTGCTGCCCAAAGATCCTGAGCCAGCACTCTGCCAACGCAGCTGGGAAACCACAGGAGATGCTTTAGTGCGATTTGAACGATGCAAATTGTCTTTTATATTGGTACTTACCTGTAGCACGGTGGCAAACCACCACATTTACATTCTTCCACGTGAGGCAGAGAACGGAGGCCACAGAGAGACAGATTTAGCAGTTGCTTCAAGAGGAACACTTGGAGGATAAAAAGTTACTCAAAGAATCCCAGAACAGTTTGGGTTGGGAGGGACCTCAAAGCCCACCTCATTCCACCCCCTGCCATGGGCAGGGACACCTCCCACCAGCCCAGGTTGCTCCAAACCCCGTCCAACCTGGCCTTGGACCCTTCCAGGGATGGGGCAGCCACAGCTTCTCTGCCCAACCTGTGCCAGGGCCTGCCCACCCTCACAAGAAAGAATTTCTTCTCAATATCTGATCCAAACCTGCCCTTCTCTTTGAGTAAGAGCAAGTGCTGGAGCAACATCCCATCTCCTTGTTTCTGCCTTTCGAGGTATACAGGAACCCACATTTTGTCAATGAATGGATGAAGAGCAGGGACATTATTTTGCCTTCTGATCGCCAATCTTGATATCTAGGTGAAATTCACAGAGAACAATAGAAAAGCAAAGATTTTGCATGTATTTAGTGAACAAATCAGGAATATTGATACTTCCAGTTTTTATAAAGCTCTGTTCCACTTATCCAGGCCTCACATTAGAACAACCAAGGGTACTCTAAGATTAGAGGCTGCACTGGTGTAGATCAAACTGAAAAAAGAGCAAGGCAAGTACAAGTGATTCAAAGAGGCCTTTCTGCCCTTTATTACTTTCTGGACAAGCACAGCTGATGCCCCACCATCAAAACAGAGTCAAATTGCAACAAAATATGAGCAAACATGGTTCTGGTCCACAAGATGCCACCTTCAAGAGGAAAACAAAGCTCTGAAGAGTCACATTTTACAGGCATAATTAAAGCAAACACTTTGAAGAATAAAGTCAGCAGAAAGCGATTTGTCAACCAGTTACAGCTTTAATATAAAAATGTTTAAGTCCAGTCATAAGCTTAATTGTTCAAATAAAAATGAGTAGTGAAACCAAAATCTGGAAGATGATTTGGTTTCAGTATCAAGCTTCTTGGGTGATAAATACAGTAACCTTACTCCAGAATACCCCTGTCCATACCTGTGGTTGCCTAAAATCAGGTTGTCAGGCACTACCAGACATCAGATTTCCTGAGGCAGATGTTCTGTGATGTCACAGCAGCTGCAGCTCGGGGGAATTTAGCTGATTTTCTGCTAGCTGTATGCACAAATATATCTATTTACAGTCTACAAGGATTCAGTGAGGACAGTGACTGAAATACCTTCTCACTCTTTGTGGACACTCCTGGACTCTCCCCCGAGTGGAGAACTTTGCATTCAGTGTATCACATCACATCTGCAGACACAGATATTTAGATTTTGATGGTTTAACAGCTGTCAGGAACACTAAATTCAAACCAAAACATCCTAAAAATGGTGTAAAGAAAATACTGATAACCGTCATAATTTTCCTGAAAAAAAAAGTCCATATAACTATGTACACCCATGCCAATTGTAGCTTCTCAGAAAAAAAAATAATGAATTGGCATGTAAAAAAAGTAATAATACCTTCAAGAATAACATTGTGAACTGTTACTCATTCTGACAGGAAGTTACAGTAATACCTGTTTACAAACAGAAAAGACTGAGGAAGAAAGCATTTCCCCTTAGGGCAAATAAAGTTAAACAATTCTAGCAAACTATAGCAAAAAGGAAGTATTTGCCCCAAATTAACACAAAGGCAAGCTGGAAGAAAGATGGCAACTGTATTTTTATCAGCCTCTTCAAAAGAATTCCCAGGAAGAGGTTGAAGTATATTACTATTATCTAGAAAAATAATAATAAACTCCCATCCTCCGACCATATTTAATCACCTCTAAAATTGTTTTGGTTTTTTTAATAGTCCAAGGCTTTAGGACTACATATTACAGTTTGGAACATGTGTGATGAACAGAAATTGAGAAGAGCAAATACTGGTCAGTTGGCAGAGGGTTTCCAGGCCCTGGGGGAGTCCCAGGGTTGGAACTCTCTGTCTGCATTTCGCCTGACTGGAGCCAGCAACCATCCTGCTTCCACAGAGGGCTTCTCCCAGACATTCCCTCCTGTTCTCAGTTAACTTAGTCTTTCACAAACCCATATTTTTGTATCCAAAACCCTTCACTTGAAGCTGTTCCCCCAGATGAATTCCTTGGAAACCATGCAAAACCGGCAAATAGTATTTTTCGACTTCAGATAATTTCAACTCATATTTTGTAATTTTTTTTATAAGTTAACAGAGCTCTGAATGAGTTAAGGCACCCAAATGCCCAGAAAAAAAAAATAAATACCTTGGGCTAAATACAGCTAAGTGTTCATCAGTCATTTAATTGCACAATCATCTCCCTAATTTGTAGCACAACTCTGCCAATGTCTTTAGAGATTCTAAAATACAAATACTCTGTGACTGTAACGGACAAGGCATCGACAAGACATTCCCAAGGTTCATTCTGGATTCCTGGCTCCTCAAGGTAACTGCTACTCCTAAAGTTAATTAGCATTTAGCAGCAAGATCAGCATGTCCTAAGAATGAAATAAATATTCACACAATCAATACTAATGGTTCAAAAGCTCAAACACATTATTGAAAACAATAAATTCCCAATCTTTCTCCTGCCAATCCAAGACTGCAGAAACGAGACCCTTGGCAACAACATTCACAGCTCTCAGGACCACAGAAGCTTCTGCAAAAGAATTCTAGGCCTGAAGGTTTGTTGTCTGTGGTGCCTGTGAGGTGCTTTACTGTGTTCGGAGCTGGTAATCTGTAAAGGGAATAAAAAAAAACCCCCAAAAAACCAGTTTTAGTAATTTGTCTCGTTAAAAGCAGTAAAGCAGAGCAGCAAACTGGGATAAAGTGATAAAGTGCATTGTTGTATTAATATGTATTAATAAGAAAATACATAAATATCAATAAAACACTGAGAGGGGGAATGGCCTTAAACTGAAGAGGGGCAGGTTTGGATTAGATGGATGTTAGGGAGAAATTCCTCCCTGGGAGGGTGGGCAGGCCCTGGCACAGGTTGCCCAGAGAAGCTGTGGCTGCCCCATCCCTGGGAGTGTCCAAGGGCAGGTTGGACGGGGCTTGGAGCAACCTGGGCTGGTGGGAGGTGTCCCTGCCCGTGGCAGGGGGTGGGACAAGATGAGCTTTAAGGTCACTTCCAACTCAAATCATCCTGGGATTCAATGACTCTATAAAATAAACTGAGATCTTTGCTTAGAATGGCCATGAGAATGAGCTCTAAAGGGATAAATGTAATTGTGGGCAGTCATGTTTAAATGCCAGAAATAAAATTAATTAGAAGAAAAACAACAACAAAACAACCAAAAAAAACCCAACTCACAAAACCCCACAAACCAAAACAACGAAAAAAAACCCAGGCAGCAACCAAAAAAATAACCAAACCAAACCCTGCCACTTTTACCAGCTAAAAGTCTAATATCTTTTAGTAGACAGTGTCTGATACATCAGAAGGCTGGCAGTATGATATGTGTGTGTGACTATACTGTGAATGATGTGTGTGTTTTTAAATTTACCTCACCAAATTCCAGTCTAATTAGAAAATACCTGAACAGCATTACTGCTCTATCCTATTGGGTCTTTCATTAAGACACCAAAAAAAGGATCTAGAAAAAGCAGCATAGCTACATCTACTATCTATCTACAGCAGGTAGTTTCATACCAAAGAATATAATTTTCAGTTTGTAGGTAAAATACTCCCTTCTCTTACCTCCATTCTGGGTGATGTACCGGACCCATGGCAGAGCCTGGTAGCCACTTTTCTCAATTATCTTTAAGTAACGAACCTGGAAATAAAGTTCTGTAAGATACAACACCCTCCCATGTTGGCCAAGCAGCATTTAGCAAAAAAGAGAAAAAACCAACCACCCTTTTTTGGTCAAAAATGTGTTTTATGTATAAAACTGAACAGGAATCATCAAGAAGATGAGAAACACCTTGTGTGTTAGAGCCCAGTACGTGAATTTATCAGTATTTCTATTTTCAGCTACTAACCTGAATTCCTGAAGTGGTGAAATAGGGAATCTCAAACTTCACACTAATGGGAGGTTTTCCTTCCTTGTCTTCAGCTTCAACACTTGGAAGTCCAAAGTGAGCTCTCATCAGGTATTCTTTTCCACCCTACCCAAAAGGGACAGCTTTTTTTTCTTTTTCTTGAAACAAAATAAATTAAAAAACCCCTTGCAAGAATACAAGGGCTATTAATATCAAACTGCTTAACTCCACTATTCATTCCAGCTCTTCTCCAGGGCTTCAAAGTGACATGTGCTTTTATATTAAAAATGCTTTTTGTTTTTAAAGGTGCAGATCCAGCCCGAGGCACAAATCCTTTTCTTCCAGCCTTACACTCAAGGATTCAGCTGCAATGGTGACACACAGCTGCACTCTCACACCATTAGCAGGGGATAGAGCTCATGCTCGTGGAACCACCCAAGAAGCAGAGCCTGACAAAACTCAAACAGCTGCTGCTAAAGCCAGGCCAAGGATTACACCATCCACAGGCATGGCTCAAAAAATCTGCTCTCTAACCTGGTTCTGAAAAAATATCCCAGTGAAACAAATATAAACAAATCTATTACCAAGTTCCTTCACCCATGGAAAAAGAGGAAGAGGCGAGTGCTGCTTGTCTGATACTGTTAGAATTTGCTTTAGGCAGAGCCTGAACATCAGTGAAATATTAACGTAAAGTAATTATTACATTATTGGGTGATAAGAGTAAAAGTAACACTTACTGGGAAAGATTTAATGGACCAGACAATTTCACTGTTCTCTGGAACCCATTTGACACTTCCAACAGTGGTTTTAAACTTTGGCGAGTCCGCATCATTTGGAACTGGGATGTGAATCTCCACGTTGTTGGCAGTTGATCTACGCTTAAATTGACTTTTTGCCTAAAGAAAAATAAGGAATCAGAAAAGCAGGCCCTAAGTATTTCCATGATGCTGGTGGGTTCAGCTGTGCGACACAGGGCTCCCCTCCACCCCAATATATGTCCTGAGAACCACAACACAGACTGTAATTTAAAATTAAGTGTCCAGAGAGATATCCAAGCCCCACAGGACTACTAAATACTTGTACAAAAATGCACGTACTGCTGTTCAAGCTCTGAAAATAAACAAAAGAAGACTAAAATTGGCCATAATTATTTAAGGATGTCTGACCTTGATCATGTACTCGATGCGGCTGTGGGAATGTTTCTCAATCACAGACTCGATCCAGATCAGGGGTTTTACCTGGTGGGGAAAAAGAAGCCACTTCACAGCTCTGCATTTTGCCCTGACACAATCACTAAAATGCTGCTTCCCCAGAAAGCTACACTCAACATGTGAACCCTACAGAAAATGGAGCCTGTGGTGGTCAAAGTGACAAAAAGCTGTGGTTTTATTTAAAAGAAATAATTATACAAGAGAGCAAGCACTGATATACCAATGAGCAAATGTTACCAGAATTATGGGCTTAAAAATGTGTGGCTCAGATTAAACCCTAATAACAAACACTTGAATAGGAAAATACCTGATAGTTTAACATACCATGGACTGAACCCTGGTTCAGTCCCCAGAATGAAGCTCTGAAAAGCCCTAAAAAACCCTGTAAGACATAAAAATAACTCTAAGTAAAACTATTGCCCTTAAAATAAAAAATAACTCCAAGTTTATTGCATCTTATAGACCTTCCGTAGCTTGAATTTTTCCTTTTCTGGAAGGGAAGCCATCCTTATCACTGGGGCTGGCACACTCCAATAAAATCAAGAGATAAATTCTGTTCTAAAGCACAATGAATTGTTACACTGACATTCCATCACTCGGATTAGAAAGCAGAGTCTTTCAAAAACAGTTCCAACAGCAGCTGAAAACACAGAGACTTACTGCCAAGTTACTTCTTCATCCAAAAAGGGCACAAAGTTTTGCTATTAACACCTGTCTTACAAACTTCTGTGATGCCAAGCTTTAAGTAAAAAAAAAAAAATATGGGAAAGCCACTGTGGCTCCAGTCTAAAGCACTCTGATTTGGAAAAGCAAAGCCCCACACTCACGTGGGTGTTCAGGCGATACGACATCAGCTCGAACTCTCCGTCAGGGGGGATGAACGAGATGGTCCTGTCGTTCTCAAAGCGGGACAGACGAACACACTGGTGAAACTTCACATCTTCCAGTTCTACTGATTTGCTTTTGCCACCTGGCAGAAAACACACAGGTCGAGGTGCTGCACAGACTGTTGCCCAGTGCTAACATTTCTCTCTTTTAGCCAGCACTTTCTAGGGCTAGGGGAGGGATTGTTCCCCTGTGCTGGGCAATGCTGACACACCTCAAGTCCTGCGTCCTGTTCTGGGCCCCTCGTGACAAGAAAGACATCGAGGGGCTGCAGCGTGTCCAGAGAAGGCAAAGGAGCTGGGGAAGGAGCTGGAGCTCCAGGAGCAGCTGAGGTTGCTAAGAAAGCTCAGCCTGGAGAAAAGGAGGCTCAGGGGTACCTTCTCACTCTCTGCAACTGCCTGACAGGAGGGGGGAGCCAGCTGGGGTTGGGCTCTGCTCCCAGGGAACAGGACAAGGGAAAATGGCCTCAAATTATGCCAGGAGAGGTTCAGGCTGGAGATCAGAAAGAATTTCTTCACTGGAAGGTTGGTCAGGCATTGGAAGGGGCTGCTCAGTCCCCATCCCCGGGAGTGTTCAAAAGGTGTTTGGATGTGGCACTTGGGGACATGGGGTAGTGGTGAACGTGGTGTTGGTTAATGGCTGGACTCAATGATTTCAGAGGGCTTTTTCAACCTTAATGATTCTGTGATTCCTGTGCTGCCCAAGCATCCCCAGACTTAAAGACTCCAGACAACACGTCTCACGATTCTCACGACGCCACCACCAGGACACTCACGGCCTGTGTTATCAAAGAGAACTTTGTCATTCAGCCCCAGGCGCAGCTCCGGCATTCCCGACAGGAACACTCGCATTTTAATGGAGCCAACGATCTCGCTCCGTAACACATTCCCATTGGCACTGACCTGGACAGAGACAAAGAGGAAGGTAAGACTGAGCTCATGGCACACACAGAGGAGGAAAAGACACACTCAAAAAATCATCAATATGTACAATTAAAAGATTATTTGTACTGAATGTCCCTGGGGTTAATCTCAGTGACTGACATTGCTTTGAGCGGCACAGCAAATCAGCTACAGCCAGTCTGACTTTTTTATTGCATGTTTTCACACAAAAAAATCCCTTTTCAACACTTCCTACTACAGTTCTCACTAAGAGTCCAAGTTCAAGGTACCCACCAAAAGGTTAACAGACTCTATGACATCCAGGAACACCTCATTTTTCCTGTATTTGATCCCTTCTGACCTCCACGAAACAGCATTTGTGACAGTGGCAGGCGGACGTGGGGCTCCAGTTTCAAGTTTGTGACCTTCCTGAGTGATGTACCTGCACAGTCAGAGGATTGGCAAGAAAAACATGAAATTTCATCTTTTTGGTAATTAGAACAAGCCAAAACATTTGCTTGCCCATGAAAAGAATGCTCAAAACTCTCCAGGGGCTTTGTCACTGTGATGCAGAATTATACTTACTCTTGTAAAATTTTACTATCAGTGGTTTGTGGATACCCAAAATCCATAAGTTCATCTAACAACTCATAAATAATAACAAAATTATCCCTAATGCTCTCTTCTTCCAACTCCTTGAAATATTCAGAAAAAACCTGAAACAAAATGACAGGAGGGAGGGGGAAAAGAAGGACATGAACTGAGCAAGCACAGCACATGCAGAATGTATTCCTGCATCTACAGTAATCACTTGAGAAACTTCCAAACCAAACCCCACACTGCAAACAGCACTCTGCTCAGGAAACCCACCTCAGTTAAAACAGAGAGAAGCAACCCTAGAAGCAACTCTAGCATGAAAAATATTTATCCTGGAGAAAATATTTTTCACACCAGGTAGAGATGAACCAAACACAAAAGGCTCTACGTGATGCACTACTACTCATGCACCAATTCACAATTCTCCTCTGGGTGCTCAGGTCTTGTGCAACTACTTACAGCACTGTGCCCCATCCTTTGCCTACTCAGCTACAAAATATCAGTGCTTTTATTAATGGTTAGGGAGACAGTTCTACAAAATAATCAAATAGAGAGTAAAAATGCTGTTGTCAGAGTTCTTTAAAAATGTGAAAGCTCTTTGCACTTCTACTGAGATCAGATTTAGGCTGAACTGAAAACAGATGCTAATTCCAAAATGTCATACTCACCTGAACTACTTTATATAAAAATGAAAACACCAGTGATACACAAGCATTCTTCTTAGAAGTTGCAACAACTGATAAAGGATGTTCAGGAAAGTGCAGTCAAAAAAGAAAAAAAGGTTTACTAAGTGCATTTCAAAAAGCCTTGAGGCAATTAAGAGTTGGCCAGAGAAACTAGGAGTTAAATAATTAACAGCACTTCTGATCTAAGGAGACAGGAAGACAGGCATGCAGGAAATAATTTACTGGAGTCAAATTAATATAAACACTTTTTTGCACCTTATGCTGCTGGTGTGCACATTACACTATGTAAAGCATAACACGGGGTTTTTTTAAAAAATATAATCAACTTCATTTAATACAACCACAACTTTATTTAATCTCCTTACGTGACTTCAGCCACTCTCCAACTTGCATTTTGGCATAAAGAAAATAAGAGCAGCCCCTGGCCTCTCAGCACACCTGCAGTACAAAGGATACGATAGAGGTTGTTGTGTTTAATCCACATAAAACGAACTCCTCCATGTGCTAGGATAGGAGAAAGTGTCCCCTCTTCCTCCTTTTCCATAAGGATTGGCATAAAATGCTCCACCTCTGACATGTCCACATCTCCACGGTAGTTCCGACAGATCAGAACCTGCGGAGAGAGCAGCCAAAAACTTGGTTTTTTTCTTTTTTATGAGGGTGCTGCCACACGCAGGACAAACACACAAATACCTGAAAGGCCTCCCTAAAGTCACCCAGCTCCCCTCGAGCCTCGGTGCATGCAGAGGTGCAAAGCACAGCGCCAGAACGCTTTGCTGATGAGGGCGCAAACCCCGACAGTCCCTCGCAAAGCTGCGCGTTAATATTTTCCACGGCTACTCCTCGCTTATTGCCGCTCGCGCCCTAATAATGACTGAAGACGGGAAAGCACGCAGCTCCTCTGAGGGCAGCGGCGGCAGAGATTAAACCAGCCCGGGCCGCGCTGCCTCGTCCGGCCCCGCTCCCCGCGAGGGCACACAGGCCACGGGCGCCCCGAGCCCGCCCGGGGCCGGCAGGCAGGCGGTGCCGGGCACCCTCCGCTGCGCCCCGCCCCACCCCGGCCGCGCAGAGCCCCCGCGGGCCGGCCTCACCTTCCCCTTGAGGTCCAGCACATACACGGCGCTGGCCGACATCGCCCCGAGCCGGCCCGGGCCGCGTCCCGCCCGCTGCCCCTTCCGCTTCCGCCGCCGGTTCCGCGGGAAGTGACGGCACCGCCCCGGGGCGGCGGCGGCGGAAGGACACCCGGGCAGGACACCGCGCGAGAAATAGTGCCGGGGTGTTTCTCCCGGGTGATTCCCCCGCTGGGAATGGCCCCGCAGAGCTGGGGCGGGGTGAGGTGTTTTCCCCCTGTAGAGCTGACACAGTCCCCCCCCGCCGGGGCGAGGGGCCGTCTAGGCCGAGGGGGGACCCACACTGAGCTCCCAGGGCTCAACCAGAGGGCCCAAATTCGGGTTAAAAACAATATTCCCGTTGAAGAGGAGCGACGGGATTTTGAACGTCAAAGGTACGCGTCGTCCCTCGCAAGGGGTAAGAACTGTAAAGCCAGGCACGGCCCTTCCAGAACTCCACACACAAATTTTATATGTAAATCGGCACAAAAAACCCCCCCAAAAAACAAAACAGAACAACAAAAAAAAGACGAAAGCAGCGTTTTAAAAAGTTACATTGAAGTTACAAGTTGCAGCAGACCCCTCACCTTTGAAAGAGCTCTGAATAGAAATACTGTTATCCACAAAATCATAGTTGTTATTTCGTGTACAACAAGCCAATAATTACACACTGGAGGGAGACACCGATTGTTTATTCCCAAATTGCCAAGCCTGGATGCTCAGTGCATTCCACAAATCCAGCACCTCAGCTATCAAAACTTGGACATCACTTAGAGCTTGTTGGCTGCTCTCTGTTCCATGGATTAGATCTCCCCTCTTGCTAATTAGGTTTGAAAGTATACAGAGATCAAACATCAAAGAACATCCTTCCTTCAGAAAATTTTACATATTCCACATTTTGCACATAACCTCTGAAAGAACTTGATAGAAAGCAACTGTGTAATTGCCATAGCTTACAAGATAAACTTAAATGTGAGACTGTCAGACTCTTCACTTCCAAAAAGGAAACCAAATAAAGGAACATTTTCCAGCTGGCTCGCATCAATTAATTGTGGCCTTAATCTCATTTTAAACACTAAAAAAACCAGCCCTCTGTACCCACATAAACCAGAGCTCCTCAGCCAAGAGGAGCCTTTGTTGGATGTTTGGCTTTAAAAAACAAAGCTATTAAAAAAAAAGACAGTACAAAGTCGTAAAACACTCAGAAGATATATTAGACAATATGGAAAACACACACATTTACATGGCAACCCTTGCTTGATATAAACAAAACACAACTCAAGCTCCTGAGCTGTGACAAGCAGTGCAGTCACTTAGTCCAGCTGACTTTGGGAATGTCGTAATGCTCAGTCAGAGTATCCAAGTGCCTGTTGAAGTCCTGGGGGAGGGAAAGAGAAAGAAAACTTTCAGTATTCCGTGCTGACATCACGAATTCGAACCACAAGGCCCTTCCGTCTCGCTGCTTGTTTCACAGGGTGAAGCATTTCCTCCAGCCCAACAATAAATAAACACACTCCGTCCGGCCTGAGGGGCTCGGGATGATTTCGCTCACCTCCACTCTCTGCTTGTGGGTTTTCGAGGCTTTTTTCAGGATCCGCTCCATTTGCTGCGGGAGACACGGAGGGGCGGGTTACTCCGAGCACTCGCAGCCCCCTCGGCGGCCGCACTCGAGGAGGGGAGCGGGGGCGGGGGGAGGGAGTCTAAAGCCTTACCCGCTTCTCCTGCATCTTCTCGTAGGCCACCTGCGCCGGGGTCCGCTTGTCCAGCCCGCGCTTCTTCTCCTCCTCCTGCTTCTTGCTGCTCACGATCTGCTCCAGGATCTGGGCCTTGTCCTTCGCCTTCTTCTTCTTCCTGGGGGCAGCGCCCGGTCAGCGCCCAGCCCCGGGGAGGGTGTCCCCCGCTGTGCCCCCCGGTTCCTCCCCCTCGCCGACCCCGGTTCCTCCCCGGTTCCCCCCTCACCGTTTCCCGGCCCCCAGGGCCCCCCCGCTGCCTTTCAGCCGCAGCGGCCCGCGCTGCACCGCCTCGTAATCCGCCATGGCCGAACCGGCCCCGCGCGCGCGCCCCCTGCCGGCCCCGGGAGAGGGGAACCGGGAACGAGCCCCGTCCGCGCGCGCCCCCTCCGGGAGGGGACCCGGGA
>JAWWEU010000082.1:121526-147244 GCA_035583155.1 Acropternis orthonyx
CGGGACCGAGCCCCGGCCGCGCGCGCTCCCTCCCTGCGGGGACCCGCGACCGAGCCCCGTCCGCGCGCTCCCTCCGTGAGGGGAACCGGGAACGAGCCCCGTCCGCGCGCTCCCCTTCCGTGAGGGGAACCGGGAACGAGCCCCGTCCGGGAGCCCCGCCGTGATGGGGACGGGGCGGGACTGCCGCAATATGTGAAATATGACAAGATTATCCGGAGTGCGGGTGTTTTTTGATGTACGCTCTTTGTATGCTTTTAAGCCCGATAAAGCAAGAGAGGAGACCTAAGGAGTGGAACAGGCAGCCGGGGCATCCCTTAGTCAAGGACCTCTGGGAACTAACAAGCTTTAAAGGATGTAGTAAATCAAGATGTTTATGTATGTCTATGAATATGTTGCTAACTTGGCAAAAGACTCACGGTCTGTGTATGCTAGAGCTGAACTGTCTTCTTTATAATATTAAAGTCATGCCAACAGGTCAAAAAGTCCCTTCCCAGGTGCAGACCCATCCTTTGAGCATGTGGAGAAGTTCACTGGGGCTACACAATTTGTTTGGAAATTACTAACTAATCCTAATAAAGGGGCTGTACTTGGAAAGTGACTAACTAAACTTCTGTGTGTAAATAATTCATGGATAGCGCTTCCAGTACAAGCTGCCATTAGCACACAATGTGCTTGAGGGAAAAATAAATATTGACAGGGGCTGCCCAGGGCAGTGGTGAAGTCCCCACCCCTCGAAGTGTTCAGAAAATGTGTGGATGTGGCACTTGGGGACATGGGTTAGTTGTGGCCTTGGCAGTGCTGGGTTAATGGTTGGACTCAGTGACCTCAGAGGGCTTTTCCAACCTTGCTGATTCTATGAAGAATGAGAAGGAAAGGAGTGGTTACCAAATTCCCAGCATTCGGCGTTAATTCTTAAAGAAGGAAAACACTACTAAACATTTTCCAGTTAATTTACCGTATCTGAAGGCACGAACAAGCAGGATTCATGAATACCCACTGCTCAAAGGCACTAATGAGCAGCTATTAGTTGTTTTGCTAAATGCTGTAACTTGAGTCCTTGTGGTGCTCACAGGAGACAGGTGAGTGCTGCTGGATAAGAGCCTCAAGCAGCCGGACTAAAGATTTGATGAAACGCTGCTGTTATGATACTTTGCAGCCTGTGGAAGTCGGTTACCTGATCCTCTGCTGTACCTGAACCTCATTGTTGTAGCTTTTAATAACTCAATATCCAGATGACCTTTAAACGTGCCTTTGAGGAAAGAACTATGGGACAAGAGTCAACATTCCCAGCTCAAAATGGGCAACAAGCAAACCATTTTCACTCAAGAGCAACTGGATGCATATCAGGTATAAACCAAACTAAATTGCTGTTTGGGCAGAATGCTGAATAATGGCAAAGCAGGTTTGGGGTTTTTTTCTAAACAATCTCTTTCAAAAATTAATAAGTAGAAGTACTGAATTACAGCGAAGATTTTAGTGACACAGTTTGATTTTTACCTCAAGAAGAAGGGCTATAAAATACTTCTCATTATATGCCAAAACTGTACAGCAAAAGTTTGGGCCAATGCTGCTAAAAACTCATTACATGATATATCTTGCCTTGTTCGTAGGACTGCACATTCTTCACAAGGAAAGAAATCCTGAGGTGAGTATTCTGTATGCATTTTGTGGGTAAAGGACAGCGATTGCTATAAAAGCAGGCTGCATATAGGGTGTGATATTTTAAATTTATCTGACACCGTTGAGCAATCTGAGCATTTTTGTTGTTGGGGGGGTTTTTCTTTTTTTTTTTTTGGTTTGTTTGTTTGTTTGTTTGTTTTTTTACTGTACAAACCCTGTGTTATCTATCCTAAACTGAGACAGAACTCTAAATTTTGTATGTATATATCAATCCCTCTTTATTTATCAGAAGCAAATATAACAAGTTGTATTTAGTGGATACTTTGCCAGCAACATCCACATTTCACATTGTTTTCTGACAGATGCTTCAAAATATACTGTTATCCTTTGGAATAGTTGGCCTGATTTTCATAAATCCTTAACAATTGTGTCAATTTTATTTCATGTCTCCTTATAAATAATTACACTGATGCTCCAAGGTGCATTTTTCCCCTTCATGTGCCTCATCAAACTCTCCATTTAATCTCTGGCTGAAGGTTCTGATAAAGACAAGATCAGGAGCCTGTTCAGGTGGCACTGAGAGTCTTCACTGAGAACCTGAACTTGTTCTCCTCTCGTAAGAAGGGCTCAGCCAGACAGTAACACACACAGTACGACCCTTGGGCATGTGAACACAAAGGGAATTATTCCAATTCTCTGCTCTCAAGATGCCATCACACATATTTTTGCCACTTCTCTGGAGGGCAGAGCACGGGTGACAGTTTTGTACAGCACTTTGGAACCCTGACGTCTGCGTATGAATTCTGGACAGGATAAAATATGAATGGTTCTGTAAAAATTGAAATCTGTATCTGCCTCCCTTCCCCACAGGAAACAGACGCCAGAACCATAAATGTGCCATGGATAAGACATTTATTATTGATAAGGACCCCTTTTAGAATTCTGTCCCATTGTTTTGTTGGTAACAGCTGTGAATGGGATCCTTTCTCTAGCACAAGAATGAAGCAAATACATGCTGAAAAAGTGGTGAATATATTCCACTCCCAATGCACGTTTTCTGTCTCTTGAACTTGAGTTTTATGAAAAAGTAGAAAGATACTTGGGGTGGATAAAAACCTGTTAGGGTGGATCTCATCTCTCTTTCCACCCATGGCTTTAGGTTTTATTCTGATGTTTAAACTGAATTTTTCAGCCCGTTGTTTTTGGCCACAGTAATTGTACAAAGAGAACCCTTCTGCCTTGCCACCAGTGTTTCTGTGTTTGGAAACAGATTGGGTGGGCCTTAAGGTTGAAGGTCTTGTGCCTTGTTATCATAAACACACATCCCAGTGACACCACATGCCTGAACACCTCTGTAGAATAAATCTGACACTGTGAAAATGTGGGTTTGGATACAGAGCTGTATGACCTATGGCAGCGTTTTTACCTAATTGTTCTATAATGAAGCTTTGTGTTTCTCACCAGTTACACTATGTTGCTCTTAACAGTGGGTCTTCCACTACCAACATAGTAACTCTGTGATATGTTATATATATACTTGTTATATATAACTGTTGGCCTCAATGATCCTTGTGGGTCCCTTCCAGCTCAGAAGATTCTGTGATTCTGTGATATATAATACAGATATTAACATCCATGTTACTTAGTGACTGATCTCCACCTGGTAATGGGTGCACAGTGTGAAAAGTGAGGTGGAAAAGGCAAACACCTTCTCAGAAGTCGAAAGGACTCGTTCACCAAACAAGCCTTTCTTTCTGTCTCAGGCTGTTTTACAGGTACCGGGATCTGGCCCCTCAGCTCGTTCCCCTTGACTACACAGATAAACCAGCTGTGACACTTCCCTATGAGCTTATTGCCAGCATGCCCGAGCTCAAGGTACGAGCCAGGCACACGACTCGAGTGACACACTGCGGTTTCATCTACCCTATTTTAATAATTCATCCAGGACTAATTGCTGGGAGGCTAGCATATAAATAAATTTGGGTTACTGAAGTCAGAGTTCCTTCTGGAAACTTCTAGTGATTCCCAGAAAACATGCTGAAATCGCACAAAGGTTAAAGCTGTGTCTGCCTCTGACAAGAACAGAACGGCAGAAAGGGGAGAATTTGCCAAAAAGGGGTTTCAACAAAAATAATCTGCTCCAATTGCCTTATCTGCACTGAAATCAATGCTGGTGGGGCTGACCTTCCCTTGCTGCTCTGTTTCCCAGGACAACCCATTCCGGCAGCGGATTGCAGAGGTGTTCTCAGAGCACGGGGATGGCAACATGACTTTGGATGATTTTCTGGACATGTTTTCAGTGCTAAGTGAAATGGCTCCCAGAGACTTGAAAGCTTATTATGCTTTCAAAATTTATGGTGAGTGAGACAGTTTTAAAAAGTCAATGTTGGGGAAATCCTGCAGCTTTATGTAGGCATGCAAAAATCTTCATTTTGTCACAATAAGGATTACTAGTTAGCATTTCTTTTCTTTCCATTTGAACGTTTGTTCTCTCTCTCCTAAATAATTCTGGTTTTCTTTATCCTTTTGTCTCTTTTTTTATTTACTTAGGATTACTATTTATTACAAAATGTAGAATCTGAAATTATCTGCGGTTTTCAAGAGTTGATAAACATTTCAGAAATATTTCTGTCTGAAGGGCTGCTTGGAAAAGTACAGCACAGGGGATTTGGCTGCCCATAAATCTGTAGGGTGGATTTGGGAAGGGGAAGCAGGGAAGAACAGTGCAGGCTTTTTTCTCCAAGGACAAATTTAAAGATTTATTTTTTTTAAGGTACTATTTTCAGTTCCTTTCTTTATGATCAGCTAAAGAGGAACAATATATCAAACCAATAAAATCTTGCTGGAATGGTTTAATTATGGCTACACTATATTTAGCCATTAAACTTCTTATAGTTGCTACCGTTATTTATGAGAAGGAGGAATTACTAGATTTTTATTTTGTAACCGATTTTTTTACAAGCACATAGAGATAACGTCCTTTCTGATTTGGGAGTTCTACTGTTATAAATCCCTCACATCCTGGGAACCAAACCCTTCTGTTGGGCCTTGGCAGCCAACCATGTAAAAATGCCAAATTTTGTCACTTCAAATTAATTTTTGTCTCATTTGTCAGATTTTAACAACGATGATTACATATGCAAATCAGATCTAGAGAAAACTGTTAACAAATTAACCCGAAATGAACTGACCCCAGAAGAAGTCAGTCTTGTTTGTGAAAAGGTGATTTATGAGGCTGATGTGGACAACGATGGCAAACTGTCCTTAGAAGACTTTCAGCACATGATCATACGAGCCCCAGATTTCCTCAGGTAATGCTTTTCATTTCTAACACAAAATTGCTCTTAGTTTCTCTGTCAGAACCCTCTGAAGTGTGTGTTCTACATTTCCTCAGCCTTTATAGATCACCACTCTTCCCTGGCAGGTTCTGGTAGACCTGCAAAAACTGGGAAGACAGATGCTTGAAAAGCCTGGAGGCTTCTTGACTTGCTTTTGAACCTCCAATGGACTTTTTACGTGACAAAAAGTCCTTGTAACTTAAAAAGTTAATATTAATACTTAGGTTGCTTTGGTAAATCCCTGAGATTTGCCTAACACGGTGTTAATGTGGTTCTGATGCACATCTTACACAAAGCAGCACTCAAATCTTGCATTTATTTAATGTACCCAGTCTTTGCAAACGCTTTGGAAAATAAAGTTTTCAATTTATAGTACAATCCTAGAATTAATTGTAGTGAATCCTTTGCACAGTGACACATAAGTGAGCACGGTTTCCTCTTTTTAACAGCACATTTCACATTAGGATCTGAATCCAGTGAAACAGAGATGGAAGCACTTCTGGAAAAACTATCACTTCACCCAAGATTACCAACTATGAGAGCACACAAAATGAGAGGAGCAAAGAGGACAATTTCTGGTAACTGAACCAGTCAGAAAACTGTTCTTATTTACCTCTTTTAAAGGATCAATTAATTACCCTCTGAATCAAGATTTCCCTATAATTTAAGAAAATGTCTCTTCCCTCTTCAGCTAGAACAAACCTGGCCTGGACAGTGAGATGGGAAGTATTTTTTTAAAGTTCAGATACCACCAGGTAGTAAAGGAACTTTTATAGCTTCTAAAAATTCCCAGGAAAATGCCTTAACCAGGAAAAAACCACTTGAAAATAGTTTCAAAAACACTGTGGTTAATAAAAATTATTTAAGCACCTCCTCTGATCATTTACAGTCTTAATATATGGTCCAATGAATCAATTTGCTGAAGCATTCTCCAGTGTGCAGGATTTATAATGAGAAAGTCAGCATATTGTAAGGACAAAAAAACCTTCCCCAGGTTCTGTCTCTCTTCTCAGATTTCAGAAATCCCAGTTTCCACACCAGACTCCACATGCACAAATGATGAACAGGACTGAGAGAGTAAGTTTGTAAAATTCTCTTTTCATAAGAAGTTTATTTATGCAGTGCTCAGGGTCCTGTACAACAGAGTAAAAACAGACATACTGTAATAAACAACAGTTTTGTTTTAATACAAACATGAAAATCAATGAGAAGTGTTTAAGAAAGCAGTTGTAACATGGGAAAGGTGGCAGCCATAAGTGGTCATTCTAAAAACACAATTTACAGTTGTTTTTACAAATGTTGGGATGCATTAAGTTCCCTTCAAAACAAAGTTGTAAGTCCCAACTCATGCTCAAGGTAGAGCACGTGACTCCTGCAGAAAGGCTGGAAAGACCAGCTGCTAAACTTTACTAATCACAGAAACTCTGGGGATCAGTGAGAGATGGACCAGGGAATAAATAAGCCAGCCTGGAACACTCAGACTGCAGTTCCCATTCACATTCCACTGAACGGATCTTTAGTTAAACCAGAAATGAAGACACAAACCATCATTCTTCCCCCAGCCCTATAACTTTAGTACAAAGGAGCCCATCCTAACACAGCTGTTGGTTCCTTTTCCCCTGGCACAAACAAGTCCAAGAGAACAAGAAATCACGGCAGTTTTGAGCAGGATCATCAGCCAAAGACACCCCCACAACAAGCCCTCAGCAATCGTCAGGGAGATGATCAGCATCTCACGTGAAAGGACAGAGACCAAACAATTCTCAGCAGCAGTAAAGAGACTTACAATAATCCATAGGATTCATAACTCTGAGGCTGGGAGTCTGATGCTGGCAGGAGGCTCTGATGTCAGCAAACACGAGCTGTGCCAGTCAGCACAGGACACAGCCAGCATGAGTGTTAACCAAGGGTTAGAACAGCAGTTCCACCATTTATTGACAGACTGACAGGGCTGCACCCAAAGGGTGAGGACTATCCGAAATACTGCAACCAGCCTCAAAAATAAGGTCAACCACAGAATTCCACGATACTCATTAAAGTAAGGGAATTTGAGAATACGCTCAAAAATGGGCTTGTTTCTCTACAAACCAAGTGTTAATCAATTACCTGACATTTTAGTGGTATTTAGACACTGAGAATGTGTAGTAAAGCAGTTAGTTTTGCAGATCTACTTCAATTCCTCAGTTTTACAGATTTTGTATCCAACTTCAGATTTTTTCCTCCTTCAAGTTTAGATGCAAGTACACTACTGTATGTATTTACCCAGTACCTCTCTGATAACTGTGTTTTCCATAACACTAATACTTAATAATTAACACAGTAACTGAGTGTGATGGAAACATCAACTTGATATTGTACTTCTCCAAAGATTTGATGCCTCTACTTAGTGACACAGAGCCATGCACACATGCAGTGCAAGGTCTTTAACCCTTTCCTCTCTTACATGTGCATTTTAGGTTTCATATTGCTTACACAGATTTAATGTCTGTGTAGAGCCTGCATACCCAGAAGTACAGTAATGACTGCAGTCACAGTAACTCCATGAAACTTCCTGAGATCAGGCAACAATGGAGCTGTTCATCGAGTGAAACCAATCATTTCAAAGGAAAGCATGCTATAATCAGGTACATAAACATGTGCAACAACCAGCATAAGTTCAAACAGAAGGTATTCACACAGAGTTCTGAATGCAAAAGAGTAACTTCAGATTTAGAAAAGGAGTGAAAAATCACAATTCCATCCTTCAAGTTTTACCCACTTGTACATGGACATGCTTTGCTTTGCCCAGTTCGAGATGAGTTATTGATACCGTCCACAGGCAAGCCTGTGGTATCAAGTTGGAGAAACCACTTATTTTTACAGTTGCTTTGAAAAATAAGTCTGGCTCAATATCTGGCTGAATAAAGCAGAATATGGATGTGAGACAATCCACAGAAGCAAATCATTACACTGATGAGTTTTGTGTAGGAAAACATTCAGACCATGCCTTATCACCTCCCCAATTCTGCTTCAATCATTTCTTAAAGCACACACAAACCCTTTCTTTAAAATCATCCTTAAGACAGAGGCACTGCTTGTCCAGTCTACAGCTCTGTGCTACCTACACTGAACCACAGTCTAGAAGCCTCTTCAGTAGCTTAAGATGATTTTATCTACAAATATATCTGTGTGTAATTCCACTATGGTGCACAGTCATCAAGTCCTCATGCTAAAAAGCCACAATTAAACAAAAAAACCCCAAACCCTCATAAGGTTCTGGTTCTGGTTAGAGGAAAGCTTTAATCATGACAGAATTGTAATCTGCTATTAAAAAATGAAAGATGGTAGCATCTAAAATGCATTTTTACAAACCAGTAACGTACACAGTGAAATCTTTTTCCATTTTAGAAGAACAGGCAGTATTCCTGTTGAGCCCAATTGCAGGCTGCAGATTTATAATGTTTAATTATGAACAGATCTTTAACTACAGTAACACTTACCAGTGCTACTCTGAGGCCAGAGATGAACAGCATAAACTTGAAGAAAACAAAACTGGTGAGTAAATTCAAGAACTTTAAAATCGACTTTAATTCTACCCTTAAGTGCAGTCGTCAATGTAAACAAAGGATGTTACGGTTCCAGTGAGCTGCAGGACACAGCTGGGAGTTCACTGGAGTCAAACACACCATCACTGTAATGCCTTGACAGCAGACTCTGAAGCAGATGTTCTCACTGGCTCCTTTTGTCAGAATGATTCAGGTCAGAGTTGCAGCCCCTGACCTGTGAGCAACCACCCACCGAGGGGCTGAACTTGGCTCTTGCATTTCACACCTGGGAATGCCGTAGGTGGGTTTGTGGGAATGAGTTCCCAGCCTGTTTCTGGGAGGACTGATGCCATTTGCATTGACACACGTTGTGAGCAGGCTGTTGCTGCCTGACATCTGCAGTGGGGGACACCCAGCAGCAAGGCAAGGTCAGTCTGAGGGACTGTGTTCACAAAGTCCATGTGCAACATTTATTTGCATATGTGAGCAAGTGTGCACGGGAACACTCGACTGGGAGCAGTGCAACACAGTCTCTTGTCACCATTTAAAACTAGTTACTACTTCATGACAGATCTGGAGTAATTCCCAGCTGGAGAGGGGAAAAGTTACCCATTTTAAGGTGACAAATTTTGTGTAAGTGTCCCTGCCTGACCCTGACCACAGCCTGGCTGTCCAGTAACAGATGACTGATCATCTGCACAGGACTCGCTGCAGCCATCAGCTCCTGTCAAACACATCTAAACATCTGGAGTACTTAATTAAACAAGTCAAGTCTAAAGTGATAAATTCCTGATGGTAAGGAATATTTACAGCACACTTTGGTTTTTTAAAAAAATAGAGATTCCTTTCAAGGAGACTTTTTTTAAACTTCAATTGTACTTGTGGATTGTCAAGAGTAACACAACTGAGCAAGTGACAGGCAAAGGAATTTCTCGGTAGTAGCAAAGAGGTGGAGCTGCAGAAAGCTCCCTCCTGCTTTCTGAGAAGGCACCAGCCTGCACTGCTCCCCTCGAGGCATTTCTGGGATGGTCTGATGCCACTCTTCTATGTGCAGCTACAGACTGGATATGCACATGTAGCATATACACACACCTGGACTTTATTAACATTGGCATTTCTGTTTCTTATTTTGATCATAATTTCATCCTTCCCCATTGGATACATGACAAGATATGGACACAAAGACTGAATTCTATCAGCAATGGTGCTGCATCCCAGGGTCACGTGTGATCTGTTCTCCCTCTGCTGCACAATACATATGCCCAGTGGCAATCTGACAAAAATAAACTTGTTTCATCTCCAAAACTGAAGAGTCAGACAACTACCAAAATAAACCATTTCTTATTCAGATGGTCACAAAGTGACAAGGTTTGTTGGGAGCACTAAGTCCACAGACAGAGGAAACCTCACTCAGCACAGGCACAGTCCAGCTCAGATTAAGGCCATGTCCCTCACAGAAGAATACATCGGAAAAAGCTGCTTTTCTTTTGCTGGTCTGGTGTGATTTTGACTCCCTGGTTGCTGCCTTGTGGGCTATTGCCTTCCTGAAGAGGCAAAGAATATTCAGTTATTTATTTATACTTAACAGCTTCTCCCATCCATACGTCATCGGGTCATTCTGTAGAGCCAAGCCTGACATACAGAAAAACCTTTCCTAAAATCAACAGGAAGCTTCACTCATTTATCAGTGTCTTACACCAGGCACAACCAAAATTTGGCAAACTGCATCTGCAGCTTTTGGCTTCAACTAGCTCACACTGCACCTATGTTTCTTCCTTGTATTAACTCAAAGACAGCTGAGATTAAAAGACAATAAATTACAGGGCATGTCTGGGTCTTGCTGAAACACTAATGAATTGTCAGCAAGACTCAAAATATCCCAGGTCAATCAATTCACGTCTGAACACATGAGGGTGCAAAGCTCAGAAAGAGCAGGAGGAACCCTCATTAACTTCATTTCGTATTTCATAAGGAACAAACCAACACTGATATGTGTTTATTTGTTGTAGAAAGATAACCCAGTCATTGCTCAGAATGCTTTTGCAAAGACTATCCAAAAACATTTGTTCTACACCTATTCTGAAACAGTTTAAATCTTCTACCTTTGTCTCCTTCATCTCTATGGATTTATACGGCTTTCACTGCAAGAGTGAGAAGTATCATTAAACTGCTCTACCCCCCACCTGACTTTTGATAAAACAAAAATCTCATTTAGAAAACCTCAGCTAATTCCTGAAATGCAGAGACAATTGTTTACAAGCCAAGGTCAGAGCACAGCTCCACAGAACTAAAGATACATTTCTAGAACCTTCAGTGATCCCTCATGAAAGACACCATGACACATTTTTTATACACTACGAAACAGTTCTTGCAATGTGGCTTTTGAATTTTTTTTTTCTATTTAAATCCACTGTGGACAAAACAAAAGTTACTCACCAACTTCTTGTCCATTTTTGCTTTGATATCTCTTGCAAGAGTGAAAAATGCCTGTGACAAGCCAAACAGTTCAGTGTTATAGGGGAAATAAAATATATCCTAACAAATAAATTAAGTAACAATTAAATATAGTCTAATATACTCCATTGTTTAGCAATAAGCTGCCTTCCTGAGTTTTTACACACACCAAACTCCTCAAGAATATTAAAGTTTCAGTTTTTTCCCCCTGTTCCAGGTTTTAATGCTCCTTCTCTAACTTCACAACTTTCTGAGCCCAAAAGCCCCACTGGCACCCGCCAGGGTTTGTGCAGTGGGGAAACGCTGCCCTTTATCAATCCTGTTCTTGAACACAGACACGAGCTGACTTTTCCCTTGTGCTGCTCTGATGCCCTTTGCTGTAACACCCTTGTGGTGCTCTGAGCACCACCTACCATTTACATAAATTAGCATAACGTCAGTTAAACAACACCTTCATGATGTTTTAACAACCCATCCATTGGACCCAACAATGGAGCAGGACCAGCACCTGTTCTCACTGCTTGTCTGCCCAAATAAGACAATAAATATCAGAGAAAGGTGTCTGTACTTACATTCTCTATGTTTATATTTGCTTTTGCACTGGTCTCCATGAATTTAATCCCAAAACTTGCAGCAAGCTGAACAAAAGCAGACTTCACATTAGTTGAACAATTGCAGGAGCAGCTCCAAACACACCCACAGGCACAGGCTCTGCCCCTCTTGCCACGAATCTCCAGACCTGGGGATTTGCTCACACAGAACAACTTGCAAAAATGAGGAACTAAATCTCACTGCCATGAGCATCTGTTCTCACCAGCTTTGCTCTGCTCTTTTACACCGTGCATGTTTTAATCTGCTCCTTCCTCTTTTATTTTGCTTCTTGCATTGCCACCTTGTAACAGCATCTGCAGTACAGATGTACCTCCTCTGCCTCAACTCAGTAACATCTGACGCCTGAAAAGACGATCCCATCTACCTGCTCTCTGTGGCTTTCAGCCAAAAAGAGACATTTTCTCAATGTCAAACTCTAACATCCTTTTTCTTAGAAAAATCCAGCTCGTTGCCTTGTACCTGACACATAACACAGGCTCAGCTTTTTATCCCAGTGGGGAAATGTATTGCCATGACAGCCTGGGGAACGTTCAGTCATTCCACTGAAGAACATTACTGTGGTGCCACACTGACAATAACCAAAGCAGTTTTTAGACTCTGAAAAGCAAAGCTGAAATACATCACAAAACCACAGCACTCACCTTCTCCCCTTGCTCTCTAGAAACTTGTCTTTTGTCATTTGCGTCACATTTGTTCCCCAGGATCATTTTTTCAACATCTGGAGAGGCGTGCTGAGACAGACACAGAGCAGAGACTGGGTGTTTGTGCACGGACACTGGCAGGCAGAGGCGGCACCAGTCCAGTACCCAACATGGAGATGCTGGTGCTGAGCCTCTTCCACAGACCTACAGGCTCCTTCCTCCAGCCCCTCATCCCAGCATGTGACTTGCATGATGGCAGCCCTTGGATCACTTGTCATGGCAGGAAAACCATCGCATTTGGTGCCCTCAAAAGTACAGGGGCAACAGCCCCCCCAACTCATCACTGCCACCCAAGACATTCCAGGGGTTATTGCTGATGTCCACCCCATTAATTTCCCAAGTACCCTTCAGCACAAGAAATCAAAAGAAAGGTAACACTTCTGAAGCAATTAGGCTTCAATCACTTTTAGAGGAGAAAACAGCACCTTTCACAGCCAGTAAGAGAGAAATTACCTCTTCAATGTTCCTGACCCAGTTCCGAATATTTTCAAAGGACTTTTCATTGGTGATGTCATACACTAACATAATGCCCTAAAGGTCAGAAGGAGAAAGATTGTTTCAGCAAGAGTTAAAGGGCTTGTCTGTAGCAGAGAGGAGCAACTTAACAGGAACTATTTTTAACACAGTTGGTTCACAGTTAATGATAGTGAGATAAGGGGGTGCAGGACGTGTATTTATAGAGTGAAACACGGGGGAAGATCCCTCTACAAACTCCCGTATGTGTCCAGCACAGCGTGGAGCAGGAGCACTGCCGAGCGTCGAGCCTGGCAGGGAAGGTCTGTGTGTGTGTGTGTGTGTCCCACGTCAGGCCCAGCTGACCTGACCCACCCCCGTGGGTTTATCCCAGCCCAGGTCGCGGAGTTGCTCCTACCATGGCTCCGCGGTAGTAGGCGGTGGTGATGGTCCGGAACCGCTCCTGCCCGGCCGTGTCCCTGCAACAGACAGGACACGGGGCTCTCGCACATCACCGCCACCACTGACTGGAGGTAACACCAGTGACAGAGCTAAATCATTTAATCTGAGCCGGTCTTTAGGCGCTACCGTTGCTGTCCTTCAGCTTTTAAGGTACCATGAACTACTGAATAGCACCACAGGGATGAAACCACGACCCTGCCATCCCCACGCACCTCCCCGGTGATCGGACAACCCCCGCGGCACAGGAGCCTCACCAGATCTGCAGTTTGATTCTCTTGCCATCGAGCTCTATCGTTCTAATTTTAAAGTCAATACCTGAAAGGAGAAGCAAGGGAATCACTGGCGGTTCTCGCCGAGAAACCAAACCAGCGCTGTCCCCCCTTTGGTTCCGCTGCTCAGTTTCCCGCTCTCAGCGCTCCCTCCCCGCCGCTCGCCCCGGGGCTGCGGAGCCGGGCCGAGCCGCCCCGCACGGCCCCGCCCCGCACTCAGGGGGCCCGGCCCGCGGGGCCCGGCGCCCCGGGCGGGCGCTCACCGATGGTGGAGATGAAGGTGGCGTTGAAGGCGTCCTCGGAGAAGCGGAAGAGCGCGCAGGTCTTGCCCACGCCCGAGTCCCCGATCAGCAGCAGCTTGAACAGGTAGTCGTAGGTCTTCGCCATGTTCGCGGGCTCCGGCCCCGCCCCCGCCCCGGCCGGCCCCGCCCGCCGCGCGCCCATTGGCCGAGCCCGGCGGGGACCGCGCGGAGCCGCCGCGCCATTGGCGGGCCGCCTTCTCCCGGGTGCAAGGGGCGCCGCGATTGGCGGGCGGCCTTGCCCCGCGTTGTAAGCGGCGCCGCGATTGGCGGGCGGCGGCGGTGACGTCGCGCGCGGCGAGGCGGCACAAAAAGGCGCGCGGAGGCGGCGGCTGAGAGAGGGATGGTTTAATGGGGGCGGCGCGGCCCGGCACGGCACGGCCCGGCACGGCACGGCACCGCCCGGCCCGGTCACACAGCGGGCCGAGACACCGCGCGGGGGCTCCGGCGCGGCTCTGCTGCTGTAACTTCATTGGCTTCCCCAGGAGACAGGAGCAAGGCACTGCGGGGACGGGGTGGCTCCTGCGGCCGCTGGCAGGGCCCTGCCTCTCATATACAGTTCAGTTCATTTAGTGTCTGGTCCAGTGTCTGGTGCAAGCCCAAGTTCTCCTCTTTGGCTTGGGCAAGTTTTTCTAGTAAGAAAGAAGAAAAACACAACACTTTATTTTACACATTATTTCACAGCTTTTTCCCTTTAAATAAAACCTGTAACTTACCTTCATGTTTTGGACATCTCTAATAACTGCAGCATCAAAACAGGGCCAATCTGCTAGCAACTGCCCTCATTTAGGGAGGGTTTTGGACATGTCATGTAACGTGGCCGACTTGTGTTCTGATTTAATGTGTGATTTACAGATGCATCCTGCTGGGTTTCCCTTGGGCTGAGAGGGTTTTTTTAACCAGGCAGATGAAGCACAAGCACACACCAAATGCACCCAGAGCTTTTTGTGGCCACCCATGTCCTGGGAACACTAAAATTCAGGTGTTTGCCAGCACCAGGTCCTGCCCTGGCTGATCATGTCTGCCTGTCTCCACGTGAGCGTGGAATGTGGTTTTGGTGTCATCATCAGTGTAGTTTAGATGAGTTCTAAGGAAGGAAACCCCCACAGGCTGCCAGGTAGAGGTATTGTGTTTTATTGAGCTCAGTGCCCACAGAGGTGGAAGGGTAACTTGTGCAAGTGGCACACGAGTGACAGGGATGACAGGCAAGAAAAGCTTGAGGACCACAGGGAGTGGGAGCCCCCCCTGTGCCCCCACACAGGGGCAGGTCACAAAGAGGTCATGTCATTGAGGGCATGATCAAGCTCCTCACTGATGGCTTTGTACTTCAGCTTCTGAGCGTAGAGCTCGTCTGTCAGTCACCAGGGCCAGCAAGAAATGCAGGGAAGAGAAGAGGCCACAGGAGGAGAACGGAGACAGGCAGAAGGCGACAGCGGCCAAAGGAGTTGGGGAGGAAAACAAAAGAAGAAAACAGAGGCGTGGTTGAGTATCAGAAAGGAAGCAAAACACCCACACAGCTACCTGGTCAGAAGCTTCACGTAGGGTTCCTTTTTGCAATCCCACAATTATTTTTCAGTAAGCAGATTAAGTAGGGTTGGGATCTTGAGCCCTTGAGTCTCTGTCTCTGAGTTGGCCAAAGGCAGGTTGTTGTTACCAACGTTTTGCAGGAAAACCTCTTTCAGAACTTCCACCACATAGGGCAGGTGCCCGGTGGGCACATCACACCCATCTACCAACACACCTGACAAGTGCTGCTGTCCTTTCCCAATAAAATCCACCAACCACTCCTAGAATTTATTTTCTGATTTGAAACCCATCACTTTAGAAGAAACTTGAGCCATTCCATACCTTCCAGGTCATCAATAGACTTTTCCAGTTTGGCAACAGTTCTCTCTGCAAATTCAGCACGAGTTTCAGCCTAAAAAAGTTGAAATAGAGTCATTGGATGCTCTTAAAAAAAAAAAAAAAGACGCCAAAATACAGTTTGGGATGGCCAGACTCACTTCTTTCAGCTTATCAGAGAGAATCTTGATTTCTTCTTCGTATTTATCTTCTTTTTCCGAGTACTGTGAAAACAATAAAAACTCTTTAAGGGAAGTGGTAGCAACAACAATAAATGTTTATGAAATTGTGACCTATTTATAACCACTTTTCCTTTTACAACAGCTGCAAACACCATTTCCGTGCTTTTCTCCTCTTCCCCAGGCTGGTGTGGGCAGAACTGATGGAACAGTATCCACAGCAGGGCAGCTAAAACCTCTCACTTGCTTTGTGTTTCTGGCCTATTTCTATGAATTTTATTTACAGGTTTGGCTTTGCCCATACCCCTTAGCTTACTGCAAGAACCAACCTTTTCAGATTGAGCTTCCAAAGACTTCAGATTGTTTGTGACATTCTTTAACTCCTCTTCAAGGTCGCTGCATTTCCTGTGAGGGAGTAATAAAAGTATGAACTACTGGTGTGATTTAATTTTCAAGGAGTCTGAAACATGCAAAGGAAGAAGTAATTAAGTCTGAGAGGAGAAAACTGGGTATATAGTGTACAAACAAGCTTTTCTACATATACTGATTACAGGCCTGCCTACCAGGAGTAGATTTTTCTAATGAAGTCTAGTGTTGACCTTTAGTGTATTCTAAACAGTTACTCACACTTCAGACACCTCTGCACGCTCCTCAGCTCGTTCCAGTTCACCCTCCAAAATAACCAGTTTACGAGCAACCTGTGAAGACACAACAACTCTGTCAGGCCGGTCTGTAGTTCACAGAATCACAGAATGGTTTGGGGTGGGAGGGAGCTTAAAAGATCATCTCATTCCCTGCCACAGGCAGAGACACCTTCCTTACATATTTTTCTCAAAGCACTATGCTCCTGCTTCCTTTGGAATGAGGAAATTAGGTTAAAACATACATCTTCAGACAAAACAGACTTCCCCAAATAGTTAGGTTTTGCAGTATTTTAGCATGAAGACCCTAAGCTGCTGCAAAGTTACTATTAAAATTCCTCCTTGTCAGGAATGTTCCAAGGTTGGAGCATCACCCAGTGACAAGTGAACAAAGAGGCACTAAAAAGTGAAGAGTAAAGTTGTTCACAGCTCTCCTGAACGTTTAACCATTTCCTTCTCCCTTTTACCTCCTCGTATTTGCGGTCAGCCTCTTCGGCAATGTGCTTGGCCTCCTTCAGTTGCATTTCCTGAATTTCCATTTTCTCTTCATCTTTCATTGCTCTGTTCTCGATAACCTTCATTCCTCTGCAGAAGTCAAAGCATGTTTAATGTAGAAGCGTTTCAGCACTTTTATCTCAAAGCTCCTAAAGTGAAATTTGATATTTGTAACCCAGAAATGGCCCATTATGACCATCATGATCTTCAAGGGTAAAGGAATTACTCACTCAAGCTAATAAAGAACTTCTGAGTCTCTGACCTGCGGATACTAAATTATACAGAAATTACTTTATTCATATATATTCAATTTTTGACCAAAAGAAAATCAAAAAGGGACATACCTCTCGCTCTCATCTGCTGCTTTCTCAGCCTCTTCCAGTTTCTGCAGGGCTGTGGCCAGTCGTTCCTGGGCACGATCCAACTCCTCTTCCACAAGTTGGATGCGTCTGTTCAGAGCTGCCACCTCCCCTTCAGCCTGTGAAACAACCACCCAGACCCAGGGTTACACAGGCCACTTGCTGGTGGAAAACCTTCCCCTTCTAATGTTTCCTTAAAACTGCAATGGCATCTCCCTGGAGCTCCAGGGGCCTTTCTGCCTCTGGTTTTTGTTTGCTTAAACTGTGGTATCTCAGGAATGTCAAGGTATGGAGTATGTGCTTGTCCTTTCTTTTTTTTAATGGTACTTATCATTCCTGTCACGCAACAAAGGACAGATTGATTGCCAATGGATAGCAGTATTTTTGGATCACTTCACTGGGCTGCATCTTTCCAGAGTTAAAAAATGAACTCTTCCCATAATGGCTTAGTTCCAAAACCTTCACCGTTGGTTTCTCTGCCCTTGGTTCCATCCTGGACCACAGTCCCAACCCACTGCTGAGGTTTGAGCCAGTTCCTTTTCCATCCTGGCTCCTGAGCCTGCAAACACTGAAGAATTTATGTGGTCAGCTGGGGCTGACAGTTGGGCTCAGCATGGCAGAGTCAGGCTTTTTTGGGGCAAAATGAGATATGTTGTTAAAATAAGTTCACTTTCTTTCCTGCAGTACTTAAGGAATTAGGCAGAAAGCATTTCTTAATGCTTAATTTCTTAAGACATCTGTTTATATATTATTAATAAACTGGACAATAATTGGAATACTATTAATGTATAAAAAATAAGACTAGCTAATAAATGGAGAGATTGCTGGGAGGAATGCCTGATACAGACCACATGGACAAACTGGTCCATAAATATGTATTTATAAAGATATGGTTCTTTTAACTGCTTGTTTTTAAATAAAGCCCTGCTTTAACTGTCCGGTTTGTGCACTTTATTGTCCTCCAGTCTGAGCAGGATTGCCACATATAAGATTAACTTTCTTTTTTTAAAACACTTTTACAGGCTATAGACTCTGGAAGGGTGATTGTTTTACGCTTTATGTTAAAACACTTTGGGGGGGGGAAAAAAAAGTATTTTCCTGCAGCTTTGCAAATTTGGTCACTGACCACTCCTAAGCTGGAGAAAGTGGTTTCCACTCATAGCTGAGCCATCTTGGAAAGGAGTTCAGTGGCTGATCCAAATGGAAGCTGACCCAGGATTCCTCTAGTCATAAATTATCCAACATTTCATTTGATTTTACCAGTGCTGTGTTCAACTTTCTCGACTTACGCACAAGGCATCGATCACATACCACATACAAAACTGGCATCTGTTCTGTGGCAGCAACTCCTTACTCTAGACGGGGCACTTTTAAGTCATATTTTAATAAAGCAAGATTCCAAAGCTGTGGAGCAGGGGCCACTGGGAAGCTGGGGTGAGCCTGGCTCCACCTCTCCCAGCGGCAGCCCGCAGTCCTTATACGGTAAAACTAACTCCCTGACATGTGATAAAATAGCAGGAAGATGCCGGGAAGGCTGATCACACACAAATCTAAGTGAAACCAGCTGTCCGGCCCCGGGAGAGCCGCACGCTAGTGGAGAGTTCGGATTTCTCTGTGAGAAACAAGGAGGGGAAAGTGATTTTTCAGCAGTTCGGACATCCCCCAGCTGTGCTGGAGCCAGTGGTGCGGCGCCGAGAGGCGGGAACTCCCCGCTCCGTGTCATGCAGCGCTTTTCCCTAATTAAACAACCATTTCCGACTAAACTCGCAAGCGCTCCCGGTGCCGATGGGCGCTCGAACGCCTTTTCCGCAGGGACCGGCCCCAAAGCGCGATAAGCAGCGGGCGCCGGGGCCGAGCCGCCGCCCGGCTGCCCCCGGGACGGGACGGGGCGGCGGCAGCGCCGGCGGCTCCCGCGGGCCGAGTGTGCGGAGCGGGGACAGCCCAGGGATGGAGGCGGCCGAGGGATGGAGGCAGCCCAGGGATGGAGGCAGGTAGCGGCCAAGCCGCCCTCCCGCAGCAGGGGAGAGCCGGGCGCGCCCCAGCGAGAGAGAGCCAGAGACAGGAAGGAAGGAGCAGCCCGGGAGAGAGCGACCGAGAGAGGCGAGCAGGCACAGCCCGGGCGGTCTCACTTTCTCCCGCAGGTCCCGTTCCAGGTCCAGCTCCCGCTGGAGGACCTGGGCGCGATCCTCCGCCTCATCCGCCTGTTGCTGCAGGCACTGGATCTTCCTCTTCACGGCTTCCAGGGAGCTCGGCGCGGCCATGGGCGCGGCGCGGACGGCGGGCTGGGCGCGGCGGGGCTGCACGTGGCGGCCCCGCGCCTTTCAATGGCCCGATGACGTCACGCGGCTGGAGGTGGAGGTAGAGGTGGTGACGTAGCACTGGGGAGTCGGCGCAGGCAGGGCCGGCACAGCGGCGCCCGGGGCCGCCCCGCCCGTAGCCCCCATCCCCATCCCCCATCCCCATGCCGGGGGGATGCAGCTCCCGCCCCCCGCGCCCCCCCGGCCCCGCAGAGGGCTGCGTGGCGCTGCCTGCTGGGCGCTGCTCGCGGTTCGGCACTGCCCGCAGCTGGCCGGGGTGTGCCGGGGAGCGGGGGTGTTCTTTAACCCTGCAGTGGGCAAAGGGCATCCTTACGCCATAGCTTGAGCCCTGCTGCTGTCCCAGCTTCCCGCAAAGATCACCATTTTATTTACATGATTCAAGGAGATTTCACCTTTCCTAAAGAATTGTCGCCCACAAGCACTTCTCCCTGTTTCAGTGCCATCAGTTCCCCTCTGGGTGTCCACGGAGCCCCGCGTGGCAGCAGCTCCCCGGGGCAGCTGCGTTTGCCGTGGGCTCAGTGCAGAACAGCCCCAGCTCCCTTTGGCAGAGGGGAGAGGAGATTAAATCCCTGCACCATGACCCTGCCTTTCTATCCCCAGCACAGTGCTGCAGCACAGAAATTCTCAGCCATTCCTATAACCAGTGTAGTACCTACAAAATACACAGAGCAGAGTTACAGGGGTAGGTACATACATCAGTGGCCTTCTTCTCAGCCTGTTCCAGTTTTTCCTGGGCATCTTTGAGAGCCTCTGAGTACTTGTCCAGCTCATCTTCAGTTCCTTTCAACTTCTTCTGCAGAGCTACCAGCTCATCCTCTACCTTCAAGAGAGAAAAACCCCAAACTAAGCACCCTGATGCAGTATCAGTTACAGTTTAATATGATAAAACCTCTTTTTACTATTAGTTTTAACCCAATATAACATACAAAGAGTCACAAAAGACCAGATCAAAGTTCTGCTGGGGACAGTAGTCTGAGAATGACTGATAGCAGTTGCCAGGGGAAGATCAGTAAAAACATCTCATCCTTGAACAGCATTCTCTGCCATCACACACGTGGGATCTGGTTTAATGCATAACTTGATAAAAGCCCTTTTTCACCTAATTTTTATTTTAGACACCCTGCAGCAATCAGTTTTGCAGCATAAGTATAAAAGTTTTTAGATTATGTCCTAGTGTTTGTTCTAAGACCTTGTGATTTATCAGGAAACTATTCAATTCCTGTACTGCTGGAAAAAATGAATGCTTCTTCCCTAATTGCCCTTGTGTGAGGTTCAGGATACTTCAGCCCAGATGGAAGTGGGAGGGAACAGGGCTGGCCCTGCTGTAGAAGGGATTTGGTGACCTCAGGAGGTCCCTTCCAGCCTGGATTATTCCCTAACTGTGGCCCAACAAGATGTGCTCCATCCTACCATGAGGTTCAGATTCCTCTATACCATATAAATCCATATTGTTCACTAGAATGGTGCTATTTATAACCTGCTGGGAGACTGTTTAATGACAAACTGTCTCATGCTCCCTGAAGAATTCATGTTATCAGAGGCTTGCTGCTGATAAGGGTGGGCCTGCAAACCCATCTGCTCCATCCTTTCATTTGCAACTCAAAACAGTTCAGGCTGCCAAGAAACTGATTTATCTGTTTAGCTCCACCTTCACAGAAATTTAGTCTATCAAAATAGTTTGTGTTTTGGTGCACTTCCTTCATTTTAGTTTCAGTGATGAAGACATTTTTGGTAGTGTGCTATTCTGGAACGTTGTCATCTTGCAGTAGTTTTACTGAGAGTAAGGAGAGAGTGTGAGAGAACTGCAAACCTTGCTTGGTTGCTCTAACAGAGGGACAGCGAGCAGGATGAAGGTGATGCTGGCTTTGTGTGTGAGGACTAAAATCACTACTTGAGTAATGTGCCCACATGAAAAAAAAAAAAAAAAGGCTGAAAATTTTGACACAATTCAGAAAAGAGGAGTAAGATCAAAGATCTATTTTTCTAAAGAAAAAGAAATATTAGGCCAAAGGAATGCTAATAACATATTAGAGCAGTCTGGGAGATGTAGTAGAAGCAGCCACATTTAGAGAATGTAAAAGGGAAAGGTGGTAATTTTACAAGGAGTGCTGTAAAAACTTGAGTGCAGTCAACTTACATTTCAAGATTGTTCTGAAAATACTAAAGCTCGAATAGGAGGCAGACACCCAGAATAAAGACATTGAAAAGCAAAGGATTTGGAAATGTTATCATTAAAATTCCACTAAAAGCAGAATATTAAAATTAAGATATTTTTGATTATTCTTGACAAAAAAAAAAAAAGATAGAACATACCTACTGTTGAGTCTTAGCTGGCACCTCTAAGGGGCACTCTGTGCACCAAGGACTTGAAGTGAACTTTATTATTTTGCTTCAAGGAGAGGCTTAATTAATGTTTAGACACAGCTGACTATTAGCACTAGTCCTACAGGTGTCAAGGGTTGCAGCTTTGATTTTGAGTATGTAAAGGCCTTTTCCATGGAATCAAAAGCACAAGAAAATTAAGGCAATTAGGTAATAAGAAAACTTAGACAAAGTACTGTTAATAATCTGTGGATGATGTTAATTTTGAAAAAACTTTCACGGCTGAGAATTTACTGCCTAGTCCTGGCTGTGTAAGTGTAACAAAAAGGCAAAAAACTTCAAAAGAAGGTTAACAGAAAACCTGACTTCAAATTATTTTGCTTTCTGAATCAGAAAATTGCAACACAGTATTTTGTGACACTTATTTCCACAGCATACACAGAACCTGTGCTTTTATTTCCACTGACCTGCTTGCATTTGTCCTCAGCTGCCTTTTTATCCGTCTCAGCCTGCTCCGCTCTGTCAATGGCATTCTCCTTGTCCAGCTTCAGCATCTGCATCTTTTTCTTGATAGCTTCCATTTTTGCTCAAGGATAGGTTGGATTTGTCACACAACTGAAAGAATCTGATGAGTGAAGTTTCAGCTTGGGCGGAGTAAGAAGTTGTACCCTGGCAAGTCACGGGGAAAATGAGCTCAAGTGGTTGTACAGAGCTTTAAACGCAGAGACCCCTGGATAAATCCCAGATCTACTGGCCTCGTCTCTATCTTCCATCCACAGCCTTCCTAAGGAATGAGCTGGAACAGGCTCACTAGAGGAATCTTCACCACTCCACCATCTCCTTATTTGGGTCCTGTTTTCTTAAAGAGAAAACTGTTTCCATTTTTAAGCTTCTGACAGAAGCAAGAGTGTTGACATATGAACACATGCTTGAAAGAAAGCTGATTAGCGCCCCTTGGTGTGTGAAGAGCAATTAACCAGCCCAGCAGCTCTGCGGGGATGGCCTGGCTTCTTGGAATAATGGTATGAGGATAATGGAGGAAAGGGAAGGATCCTTTTCGATTACTCTGAACTAAATCCATGCATAAAATAAATTAATTTAAAAAAAAAATCTATGCTGAAGAGGTAGCCAAATTTATGTTATAAAAAGATGCAGGATATCAGACAGCAGGTTTTTTGCTGTAAAAATAAGCACTGGTGTTAAGGAACTAGCTGTAATCTGTGATAGTGTAACACATAACAGAGCTCAGATTTAGAGACCAAGTTCAAGCTCAAGGCATTCTCTGAGTGTGAATGCTTGTCCTTGAAATTTCCCTCACTAAACACTTGGGGAACTGAGCAATACCTGAAGTTGCAGTCTGATGAGCACCGTAAATTATTTCTTCTGCTGTTTGAAGAAGTCACTTTCTCTCTGTCAGGCAAGAGCAGGCTCTGGGAAGAACATTAGGAGTAGGTCCACTGCCAGAGGACACCAAGGAGAGCATCCAACACTGCCAGGACAAGCCCTGTTTCCTTTCACAGCTCTATTAAACACATGCCCCTAATCCCACACCCTCTCCATCCCTTCCCAGGCTCTCGCTGAGCCTCCCAGCCCAACACCTGCTTTGTTCTGGCTGCAGCAGGGCTGAATTACTGCACCTTCCAGGGCAGCCTGACAGCAATCACAGACTTAGCTACCCACAGACCTGCTTGGAGTCATGGAATATCCCGAGATGGGCCGCCCAAGGATCATCAGTCCAGCTCCCGTCCCTGCACAGACACCCCAACAATCCCAACCTGTCCCTCAGGGTGTTGTCCAAACCCTCCTGGAGCTCTGGCAGCCTTGGGGCCGTGCCCACTGCCCTGGGGAGCCTGCTCAGTGCCCACCACCCTCTGGGGGAAGGGCCTTTTCCTCATATCCAGCCTTCACATTTCCCCAGTTCTTTCCCCAGTCCCGGTCCCGTTGACCATCCCATGACCTTTTCCTCCCCAGTTCTGTGCTCTGCTTTCCATAGCCCTGTTCTCCCTCCCAGGTCACAGCCCGAATTCCCTGCACACCCTCAGAAGTGTTCACAGCATCCCTGGCCATGAAATTCGGCACAACACCCAGAACTCCCCCATCCTCTGGGGTGAGCTGGCACAGAATCTTCATGGCCTTCAGGAGAGACTTTTAAGGGAAAATCTGCTCTTTTCTCAGCCAACCATGATGGTAGAGTGGACACAAAGCCAGCACCAGTACAATGCCTGTGAGCAGGGCCAGAGTCCCACAAGGTGCTGTCCCAGCAATCCCTGGGCGGCCTTTTGTGTATGATTGTGCTGCTTTTGGCTGGAGCAGCGTTAACGTTCTTCACAGCGGCTGGTGTGGGGCAGTGTTTGGGATCTGTGCTGAACACGGGGGTTGATGATTTAGTGATGTTTTTGTTATTGCAGAGCAGGGCGTACACAGGGCCGAGGCCCTTCGTGCCCCTCGTGCAGCCGCGCTGGGGGTCTGTGGGAGACTGGGAGGGGACACAGCCCGGACGGGTGACCCCCCAGCTGGCCTCGGGGTATTCCAGAGCACACAACACCATATATAAAGTGGGGGAAAGAAGGAGGAAGTGAAGGATGTTTGGAGTGATGGTGTTTGTCCTCCCAAGTAACCATTATGTGTGATGGGGCTGTGCTCTCCTGGAGATCGCTGAACCCCTGCCTGCCCACGGGAAGCAGGGAATTAATGCCTTGTTTCGCTTTGCTTTGTGTGTGCGCATTTTGCTTTCCCTATTACACAGTCTCAATTCATGAGAGGAGGAAGTGAGCAGCTTCCGTTGTGCTTGGTTGCTGGCTGGCGTTAAACCACGACGACGACGACGACTTGGTGTTGTTTTAATTAAAAATTAATTAATTTGCTAAACCCAAGCCTCCCCGCCGCTGCCCGGTGGAGGGGCTCGCCCAAGATGGCGGGCGGGGCGGCCCGGGGGCTGCGCTGAGGCGGCGCCAAGATGGCGGCGCGGCTGGGCCGCGGCTCCCGCCGGGCGGGCGGAGACCGGCCCGGCCCGGCCCCGCCTCCGGGGCGGCCCCGACACAGCGCCGGGGGCGGGCTCTGGCGGCTGGGGTGTCTTTTTGTTTCCCTTCTTCGTATATGAAACAACAATCGGAATTTTTAACTGTTCTGAGTCGAGTGTTTGCTGAGAAGCCGGTGCTGGCTCTTGCCACTTGGTGTGTGCCTGCCCCTCAGCACACCTGGTGTAATTAAATACGCATTTTCCCTCAGAAATCACCACATTTCTCTCCCCTCCTCCAGCCCTCAGGTACTGCTGAGACAAGGTGGCCCTGCGGGATTTCCTCCTCCCGCCCCCCCCCCCCCAATTCTGATGATTTTAGAGGCCTAAAGGCTCCTGTGATTTGAACAGTGGAAGATAAAACCACACAGGCCCTCAGCCTGGGAGTGGGTTTCAGGTGTAGGTTTAAGGTGTAGAGGTGAGGCACTACATTAACAGTGTTCTCAAATCTGCAGGAATGTCATTAAAACCCAATTAACCACATTAATCACAATCATGGCTTGCGCTTCTCCGTCTCCTGCCCTGGGAGTTGCTGACCAGGGGCAGTAGGTTGGTGCCGGAATTTGGGGAGTTTGGGCTGACTGTGAAACCTCAGGAGCCGAATTGGGGCCAGTGCTGGTGCCCTGAGCTGGGGTCAGTGCTGGTCAGTGCTGGTGCCCTGAGCTGGGATCAGTGCTGGTCAGTGCTGGTGCCCTGAGCTGGGGTCAGTGCTGGTCAGTGCTGGTGCCCTGAGCTGGGGTCAGTGCTGGTCAGTGCTGGTGCCCTGAGGTGGGGTCAGTGCTGGCCAGTGCTGGTGCCGTGAGCTGGGGTCAGA
>JAWWEU010000082.1:147344-169648 GCA_035583155.1 Acropternis orthonyx
TCCTGGCAGACACCATCGCGGTGGAGCTCCCTCTTTGGCACAGCCGTGGTGATCCCCACCAGCTTTCTTCAGGACAAAATGCACCTTTAATAACTTTTCTTGGTGGTCCAGCTCACACTGCTCCTAAACCATCTGGCTGTGTTCTGTGGCTCCTTCAGGGCTTCCCTCCCTCAATCATCACTGCTGTCCTGCCTCTGGACCTGTTTCACTCCATGCCACGAGGTTGGATGTGCCACAGGCTCCGTTTGTAGCTCTGTTTCAGAGGAGCAGGTTTTGGGGGTGCAGCTTTAGAGACACATCAAGCAGGGGAGGAAACGGAGGGGGAAGGACTGCATTGGCCCCGTTTGACCTGGCACATGCAGGAACTCATGTGAGGGAGGCAGATGCAAGACTGAACACGCTTCTCTGTGGGACTACAGCTGCTTGTACCCTTAGGTGTGCATTTCAAGCTGTTCCTATGGTTGCTCTTGCAGCCTCTTCACAATTTCTGTGATTGAGAGGAGCACAAGTGGCTTTCCAGCCGGCTCACCAAACCCCTCCTGCTGCAGGCTCGGGCAGGCTCAGAGTCGGGTCTGGGAGAGCGAACACTGAACAAGACTCTTTTGCCTTTCTATTTCTAGTGCAGGAAGGTAATTTTTCTAATCAACTCTTTAGCGTGACTCAGAGCCACATTTAGAAAGGAACATCAAGGAACATGTCACCCCGTGTAGCCCTTCAACCAGGTACATTCCCTTCCCTGCTTCGTGAACTGGAGAGAAAGACCTGAAAAATTAACTCAGTGGTGATAATCCCATCATTCCCACAGCCTCTGGCTTTCATTAGCTTGGAAAACAGTGATCGACCAAGAGAGAAAGGAGAGTCCTCCAAACCATATATTTTTTTTTGTTTGTTTGTTTCAGGTGGGCAGGAAGGTGCTTTACAGGCTCTAAGAGTTCCTTTGTTTTTCCTTTTCTTTCAGAGGGATTGTTCGGGCTAAGCAAGGCTTGGCAGGGTCGGTGTGTAAATATGAGAGGATACCAGAAGGAAATGAAGTTGGATTGTTGGAGAGTGTGCTCATTCCTTTGGCAGCAGGCTGCCTGGGAAGCGTGTCACAGCAGGCATCTGAACAGACTTGGGGTGGTCGAACCATGGCCTGAAGTCTGGCATGTCTCAGCATTTTCTGTGCTCTTGATCTCTACTCCTTTTTCTTGGCCCAGAAGTTAGCTGGGACCCACACCATGCCCCATTTCACTATCTGGGAAAACCAGACACTTTCGAGTCCCTGTTTTCTCCTGCAGCTCCTGCTCTGCTCTAAACTTTGGGTGTTAAAGATTTCCTTCCTTTCTTTTACACTGATCAAGCTCCAGTTCCTCCTCATATGCAAAGCTACGTGTGTCAAGGCTAGAAGCATTTAAAAGCAGAATAAAGAAGCTGTTGATCGTCCTTTACCAAATTCCTTCATTTTATTAATGTAAGTAGGTCCTAAAATCCACTGTCTTGTAAATTTTCTGTTGTAGAGACTGTATAATATGCTTTCTTGTTAGCAAAGGTGGCACTAGACTGAACATCAAACTTGTCTCTTCCTGGCATTTCCTTTTAAATGACAAAATCTGTACAACCTCCCATCTCACTAAATTTCTGTGCTTTGTGGGCTCTCCCTGCAGGGCTGTCTCCCAGACTGGCAGTACCAATCAGTAATACCTCTCTCTCATACTTTCTCATTAAGTGTCCATTACTCACCATGGATGAACACAAGGTACAGGGCTACATGTGATCAAAATGGTAGACCTGCTTTTCCCATACCTGTATCCAAGGGAAATTTACCTCTTCTCTTAAATAATCCTGGTTATCCGCATTTCCCAGCAGGGTCTTTGAACACCTGAGGTGCTGAATGTGAGACTGCCTTGAACAGGATGGCAGAATTCACTCAACACCTGAAATATGCACCTGCCTGGGAAGCCTGTCTTGCTGCCAGCATCTTGTACAGCAGAAGAAAGCAAATCTCACCCTGAATGCATGTTAATATTCCTGGATAATTCAGAATGGAGAGGGCGCCAGAAGAGGAGGAATCAGCAGCATCTGCTGCAAGATTTTGGCTGCCGTTCCTTTCTTTGGGCTGCCTTTCTCCCGTGAGACCCTTCAGTCACAGAGGCAGCATTTGCCTTTAGACCAAAGGACAATCTGTGCTCATCGTCTATCCCCTCCTTGGTTTTTGCTGTTCCAGCCCATTGCCGGCCCCAGTGAACCCTTTTAGCTCTCCCTTGCCATTAGATGGCAATGCAGATCCACAGATCCTCTCTCTCCTTGGAGCCCTTGAAAAGGATCGTGCTGCTGCTGGAATGGCTCGTAGAGCCTCAAATCTTCTCTTTCCTCTTACCTCACCTTTGAAGGCTGGGACACCTGATTTTGTTTCACTGGGAAGGAAGGGGGCTGGATGCTGGGGATGGCGGTTCCCCTGAGCCCTCAGTGCGCAAGCACTCACCCTCACTCCATTTGGGTTTATTTTTTTGCTCTTCCAGAAATTAATTAATTTCTCTGTTGTTTTGCTGTTTCCACCACCATTTTGTTGTCTTGCTTGTTCCTCAGCTTATTGCCATCCCTGGCAATGGGTGAGTCATGGGCTGCCTCAGGCCAAACCCTGGAGGACACAGACTTCTTCCAAGGGTCGTGAACCTCTCATCTGGGAAGTTATAAAGAACTGCAGTGAGAAATAGCTACCACCACAAAATGCTTTCCTTCATACCCATTTTTCAGCTTTTCCATTGTCTGCACTTGACTGGTTCATTTAACATGTACTTTATGGTTTTTTTTTCCCCTACACGTTGCCTTTTCCACCAGAAAACGCCACAAACTCACATCCAACTTTATCTCAGAAAACTTCCAGGTTCATTTGTGTTCCAAAAACCAGGCAAGTTTGATCCTTCAAAACTGAATATACATACTTTTTTCTTCTGGAGCCTGTTTGAAATTCAGTCCTGTGCCAAGCACAGTCCACCAGCCCTCATGCAATAATTGTTGCTGGGCAGCCAGCCAGGGCACCTTTAGGGTCTTCAGGAGTCTGGTTTGGATACCTGCAGCAGGATCTGTCTGACGTGGTGACTTCAGATGCATTACTGGCAGAAATGCTCATTTGTACCAGAAAGAATTAAACTAGGATCAAACTCCATCCTTTAAAAAAGTCTTTTATACCAGTGGGGCAGAGGGAGAGCTCCTGATTGTGGTGTAGAACAGGGCAGGATGATGGGGACATTTTTCCCCATGGCAGGCAAGATTGAAGCTTCCCGTGTCACTCACACCTCCTGTATACATTAACAGAAGCACCTTCCAGCTTTTCTGGATTTAGAATGATTTAAACAATGAGGATTTTGTCCTAATTCCCAGGAGAAGTGCTCCTCCATCAGAGAAAGGCTCTCTTTATTCCTGGTGCACAAGAAGTTAATAGTGTTCCTAAGCCCTCTTGCAGATGCGAGCAGTGTGCTGCTGTAAAGTTATATCAGGAGAAAGTGTTATCACTTGGGCTTGCATATTTTGTGCTTATCCACTGGACTCTAAAAAGCTGTTGCATTTAATTTTCTGTTTCTCAAAGCATTTATTAATCATTTATTAGCTCTCTGTTCATTTGGTGTAGCTGTGGTGGTACAGCTCTAGTTGGGGCCTCTGCCACTTAAGAAATATCCTTGAGCCTTAGGCTGTCCCATCCCCTGAGATACCTGTGGCACTGCTGAATTAGGTGGCAGCTGCGTATTGGACTGGGGATTTATAACTTTTTGTTACCCCTCTTTTCAACCCAGTGCTGTAGAGCTGCAGGTGTAAGTATGGTCAGTCTAACAAGGGTGGTCACCTCACACTTCATCCTTGGCTCCCAAACACAAACTCACCCCAAAGAAACGTCAGAGGAAAATCCTTAGTGTTCATCATTACTGACCACAAGTCCTGGGATCAGAGAGCTTCAGGGAACAGCAAAGGATTTGCCTTGTCAGAAAGACCAGCACTATCAAGGTGCTTTCCTCAAAGCCTTATAGGCTCTGCCAGGGGAAATCAGGGTCAATTTTCCCCCAGATGTTTCAGTTTCTCTATGATTCCTGCAAGGAAATAGAGAAACCTTTATATCCCTATAGAAATCTTTATTTCCTTATTGAGCAACATAGCATTTCTCCTCTGTCACCCTTTTCAGGGAGAGCAGCACAGCAAACAGCAAAACAGCCACTGTCAAACAACCAACCAAAAAACCCACCTTCCTAAAAATTGAGCATCTCTATTCTGGCATTATAAGGAGATATTATAAGGCTCAGGATCATCTCAACCAGCTTGAGAGGTCTTAATAAAGCACCTAATTTAGGCAGGTGTTTCTCTTTTGCTCTAGTCAATGAGTAAGGAAGCTTTGAGAACAGGAGATATTTTATAAATCCTGTTGCTTTATTTCTTCCCCCTGTAAAAACATCACAGCCCATCTGGGTTTTAAATTGCTTTTCAGACTTTCCTAATGAATGTCTCTGAATGTTTGCATGTATTTTGTTTGCCCCCAGTATGTGGAAAAGCTTTCAGTCAACAAGTTTTTATTTGATCTGTAAATAATGCCAGAGTGACACATTATCAGAGATTTCCAGAACTCTGAGTCCATGTCTTTTCCTCCACAGATGATGTGCCAGGAACATCACCCAAACAGGCTGCCAGGTGCAAGGTAGGGGACAGAAATTAAAATAACTTTGAGGGAAGACCATCTAGAACTTTATTCTGTACTTCTGTTTAGTCTACAAACTGTCAGGAACTGGTGAAATAATTGCTTTGGACAGATAATAAAACATCCTCCAGCAAAACTAAGGTACTTAATATACTGCCCAAGTCAATTTCCCTTATTTCTGCTGTTCTCTTGCTTTTAATAATGGTTTAATGAAAAATTCAAAATTAATTGAAACTGGCATTAGACATTCACGTGTTCCAGTGAGGCTTTCACTGCTTCAATATTTCATAAGCTGATTTCACTGCTGTGCTTCTTGTTATCCTGCTTGCTTAGGCTGGAATATCATTCCTCTTCATAAAATGAAGGGTCCCAGTGTGGGTGGGCGGGGGTATGTGAGGAAAGTTTGCAGCCACATCATAGGCAAAGAAATAAAAATAATATCTGTGTGTTTTCTTCCTGCCACCATCCCCCCTTTCTGTGTAATGATATTCATCTGAGCCTTGATGGGAAAGAGCTGTCCTAAAAACAGGATCTGTCTGAAAGGTGTCTGAGGGAGGTTTTTGGCAGCTGTCAGGCTGTCACGTATGCTGGAAGGATGGAGCTGATGGACTCGCTGACACCAGACGGGCTCTGCTGAGATGAGGATGCCTTATGTTCCCCTTGGCACTCACCAGGCAAATCCTGTTGGCCAGAGCCACCAGACCTCGGTGTGTCTGGGGCCTCATCCAGGTCTGGCTGCCGTCAATGAGAGTCTGCCCTTGGATGGCACTGGGAATTGGATCAGACCCTTCCTTTACCCCTGAGACTCTGGCTGCACTCCAGGGATGATGGTTGCCTCCCCCAGTGAATGTCACCCCAATGGAGACGGAATCAACAGGCCCTGGGCTTGGATGTTTCTGTCGGTCTCTGAAAATGAGATCCCTCACTGAGGTACCTGGATATGGGACCAGAGCCTGACCTTTGCCTTTTTTTTTTTTGTTGTAAGAGCTTAGTATCTCAGTTTCTCCTTCTCTAATAAAGGGTGGTGTTGTCCTGTCTGCAAGACTCACAGAATCATAGAATCACAAAATATGCTGAGTTGGAAGGGACCCACAAGGGTCAAGTCCAACTGTTAGCCCAGGAATCACACCCATGTGAGTGTATTATTGACATATCTGTAGATCCAGGAATTTTTAAATGCTCCCAGACCATGACTGTGCTAAAAGCATTTCCTGTTTCCCACAAGGCGCTTAATGGACACGTGTTACACACGTCCTGAGGTGAGCAAACAGAAACATGAAGGCAGAACATGACTCATCTCAAGCCTTTGCAGCAACTCAGGGACAGAGTGAGGGCCCAAGAATCACTGTCCCCACCAAAACAGTCATACCTTTGGAGTGACCCAACCTGGGAAGAAAAAGTTGTGAGCAGAAGCAACAGTTATTCTCAAATACACAAGAAAATCTCCACTGCCTGTGGTGTAACTGGAGATATTTTGCTGCTGTTCCTGGCAGAGACATAATGTGCTGGGAATGGAAAAGGGAGGTGTGAAGACAGGCTGGGAACCTTGTTCCTCTATGCGAGAGTGGACACTTGTTCTCAATGGGAGTTGCCTTCTGCCATATCTGAAAATCAGACTGTATTGTTATCTACTGGGCAAGAGCAGCTCTCCTTTAGTGAAGAACAGACTCTGAACTCAACTGTCTTGCAGTACTTTGGTCTGAAAATACTGGTCTGTGTTGAGAAGAATGAACAAGGGAATTAATACCTGTAATATGGGCTGCAGGAAGTTACCTACAAGATAAGAGGGTGACTTGATCTTTTTGAGAAAAAGAGAAAAAAAGACTTAGTTATCTTGATGGTGTTTGCTCTGAAGTATCATCTTGTGACTGCTGGAGTCTGCCTTGCAGGATCAATCAATTACAGCCGGCTCCTGTGGCTGGCATCAATTTCTTCCTTTTGGAGGTGTCCTTATATTTCCCAAAGTATTGTTCCTCTTGGTGCTCCGAGCTTGCTCCTCTTGATGCTCTGAGGCTTCTGTTCTCTGTTTACCTGGTGTGCCTGGAACCCCATGAAGCTGATCCCACTCACGTGTTGAGCAGGATAGGATCAGCCCTGCAATTAGGCAGGTATCTGAAAGGAAGAGGAAATCAAGGTGATGAACCACTGAGGAGCACGTGTGAGTCAATATCAGATATCTGAGGGTATGATGAGCAGTGAGTGAGTCCTACCCCTTCTGGAGGGTCCCAGGCTGTTCACGTACAGTGACTGTACAGGATCTCCTGGGGAAATTTGCACTGATGGAGGGGTGTTCACATAGACAGGCTCTCTCTCCTCAGGGGGCGCTGGCTCTCCTCCGTGAGGAATTTCATAGGATCACAGAATATGTTGAGCTGGAAGCAACCCACAAGGATCATCAGTCCAACTCCTGGCCCTGCAAAGACACCCCAACAATCCCACCCTGTCCAAACCCTCCTGGAGCTCTGGCAGCCTTGGGGTCATGCCCACTGCCCTGGGGAGCCTGTTCAGTGCCTACCACCCTCTGGGGGAAGAAGCTTTTCCTAATATCCAACCTAAACCTCCTCGACACAGCTTCAAGCCATTTCCTCAGGTCCTGTCCCTGGTCCCCACAGAGTAGAGATCAGAGCTGCCCCTTTGCCTGCCCTCATGAGGAAGTTGTAGACTGCAATGAGGTCCTGATTTTTCACTCTGCAGCATACTTTTCTTCATTAAAATGGCCATGTTAAATAGCTATGAGGTTCCTAAATGCCTGCTTTGCCAACTGGTCTTCTCCCCAGCTGGCCGCTCTTTAGAGCAGGAGACATGAGGTTGCTAAACCCATTCATTTCTCACATGCACCCACCTTTCTAATGGCTGTGGAGATCCAGCTATAAAGTCCACTGAGAGCCAATGGAATGAAGAGCACTTCGTGAAGACAGTTGTAATTATTATGGGATTTAGGGGTGTGTGGAAATGACTCATGGAGATGTTTCCCAGCCAGCAGGCTCATGAAGCCAGGTGAGTTCTTCCCCTGGAATGTGAAGCATGCAGTGCAACAACTGGGCGGAACAGGTTTGGCAGGACATTTTAAGTTGTTCACAGCAGACAGGCTCTTCAGAGCCACATCCCTCCCTTGCCGACCTCCCAGCTGGATGCTCCTCTCTGCCACACTGGCCCTGGAGAGCTGGAGAGGATGGACACGCTGCGCCGGAGCCTTTCCCGCTGGAAGAGGTACCACATTAAGGTGCACCTGGCTGACGAGGACCTGATGATGCCCCTGACGGTCAGGCCCAGGGACACAGTGATGGACCTACGGGCTCTCTTGGTGCGGGAGGGCGTCACTTCCTGGAAGAAGACATTTTATTACAACTCCAGGCAGCTCGAGGAGCACGAGACTCTCAAAGAGGCCAATATCCAGAATGGCTCTGTCCTCCTTCTTGTCAGCAATAAAAGGTAGGCAAGGCGCTCGTGTGCCGTGGGAGTGGTGCAAAGGGAGGGGAACGCTCGGTATGTCTCAGCCCCTTGGGAGACTTTCCTGTCGGGGTTTGCAGGCAGCGGATCAGGAACTCAAACCCTGCCATTTCCAGCAGGATTGAGATTCCAGACTATTAATATCCAGATGTTCTCTGGTATGAAATAAGGGGGTCAGAAGAGGAAGAAATCTGGTTGATGCTGCCTGCTCTGTCTCTGATCAGGTCTTGTTTTCCTGGTTATGTGGCAAGATGTGAAAAAGGGCACGGGAGACTGTGTGACACAAGAAGTGCTCTGGGAACCTCTCACTTGTCCTCAGCCTTTCCTGTAGTGCCTGTCTCTCTCCATTTCTTTGTAGTAAATACTCTCTGCAGGTGTTTGGGATGACACAGTCCTGCTGTGACAGGGAAGAGCTGTGAGCCTCCAGATTACAGCAAAGCACAAGGGGTGCTGGACAGGGATGGCAAGAGGCTGCAGCTGCCCAAAATGTATCCAAATTGCATCAGAAAGTACAGTGAGACTTGAGATTCCCAGGATAGCCAGTGCACAGGAGATCTATCATGGCAAGCATTATGTTTCAGAGGGGATGAAAGCTGAAATAATGGACCTGGGACTCACTGGCCCACAGGACAGTTTTGATTCAGTGTAGGGAATTTATGCCCACCTGTGCTGTCTTTCCTAATGCCTGGTTGTTGCTGCCAGCATGATTAATTCTGTGAAGCATTTTGGGGATACTGAGTAAAAGAGGTGCACGGGTGTGTTGTGTCTAATTCATCTTTCTAAATCTTGAGCCCTCTGAGTTATGTGTCTATGCTGATCAGAGTTTCCTCGGCGGAGAAATGTGCACTAAAGACTTCAGTTCCTGATTATATGCCACATACTGGAATGGTCCTATTTTCCAGTCCAGAGGCAGCTTGAAATCTCACACAAAGAAGATTTAATAAAGCATTTCCTTTCAGAGCTCAGCCAGACACAAGAGATTTCACATCACTCAGCTAACTGCAAACCCCAAGTCACCCGCAGCCCCTTTCTCCAACATCTCATTTCAGCTCTCTGATTAACTTGGCTCAGCTCCTCTTTTTCACCTTGTTTTTAATGGCAGGAGCACTTCTATTTGTTGTTGTTTCCAGTATTTATTTTCCTAAATTGTACAGCTTGAATTCTTGAGAGTAAAAAAAAGATTTGGAGGGTCTCAGTTGATGGAGTTCTCATATTGACGCTCGTTTGGCAGATGCCTGATTTCCATAACATTTTGTACACCTTCCCACATGCTGCCAAAGCAGGGTGTAACTGCAGCAATGCAAAACTCACGAGGAGATCCTGTCCCAGGCGTGCTGAGTTCAGGGTGCCCACCTGAAGTCATTGGCCATTTTTGAAAATTTAGAGCCTATTGCTCAATTTTTGTGAGTACGTGAAAAAGGGAGTGGGATTTCTAAAACTTTTCTCCTTGAATTTCCTGAAAACCTTCCTGGTTCCTGAACAAGCACCTTTGGCCAATCTCTTATTCCTGGGTGCGTTGCAGGAGGTGCCCAGTCTCTCTCTGAAGCCACGTCTCTCCTTGAGTTTTAGGACAGGTTGGGTTGTGAGAACCTCAGCCACTCCCAAAGGGGTTTGTGTGGCATTAGTGGTAAATGGCCAGGTTTTGGGGACACATTTCTCCACAGGCTTATGGGGGTGACAGAGCTATTGTAGCACAGTTCCCTCAGATATTTCTGAGACGCGCTCACGTGTGACTGGGCAGTCACCACCCTGCTTGGGACAGCCATGGGCTGAGGTCACGCTGTGGCTCAGCACCTTGGCAGATCCTCAGCACACAGAGCTTTCAGGGGATTTTTTTAGAGGGCTTTCTCTCTCACTGCCACTGGGAATTAGGAAATGCAGAGCAGGAGAAGGCAGGTGCTGCATCGCAACTGAGGTTGCAGGACCAATTTGAGCCCTAAGATTACTCAGGCAAATCTTTAGGTATTATAAATCCAGGAAGCTTCAATAGTGTCCTTGGAAATACACTGGTCTGTATGAGCTGGGCTACAGTGAGTAACTACAAGGAGAGTAGCCTGTGTGGTGTTGGGACTGCCACAAGAGCAGAGAGGAGAGAGAATATATTTGGCCAACAGCCCTGAGGATTTAAGAGTTGGTTTTAGTGTTTCACCGACCCAGTGAAGAGATGGATCCTCTCCATGAAAGGTCAGCAACTACTTCTTTAGTTCTCCCTGAAAATCTTGTTGTCTCCTATTTACTCTTTTATACTGAGGTGCCAGCCAAGCAGAGTGATATTAATTCCACAAGTGGAGTTGCTGTGATTGCCAAAGTCTGCAACTCGATGTCGTGCCCATAAATATTAATGGTCACTCTGCATGCTGTGTGTTCCTACAATGGGCTCCTGGGACAGTTTGCTTTGAACCAGAGAAAACATGAAAATGACCCTATTTTTCATCCCCCCCTCCCCCTTTAATGCCTTTGTAGATAATTGGCATTTAGCAAAGGCCAAGTCAGCATTTCCACTTCTTGCTCATGTTTTCTGGGGTTTATAACTTAGTCATAAAAATTCACTTAAGGCAGCAGCTTGGCAGGAAAGGGATCAGTGTACCAGCTAATGCTGAGAATTTATTTGGACCTTAGCATTTAAAAGTTTGAGCAAGCCATTTTGGAGTTCAGTCAACATGACCCCTCGCCCTGGGAAAACACACGGGCAGGCCAGAACTGGGAATTTTGCATCCACTGAGGATGCAATTCCCCCTTGTGCAGAGCCTGTTAATCACATTACTGCACTGACTGAGATTGCAAGGCTGTTGCAGTGGAGGCTGAGCAAAGAGCATGCTGAAAAACAGTTTCTGCCCCAGAGAGCGACATATTACACGAACATGCTTTGCAAGCGGGTAAAACAAGCAAAGCAAGGCTCGAAATGGGAATGAACAAGCACAGGAACGCCCCAGCTCAGTGGTCTTGAGCCAGCCTGTGTGTTCAAGCTGTCGGTGCCCAACAGGAGACCACCAGCGAGTCTTGGCATGAGCAGACCGGCCACGCGGCGCCCGTGCAGGGGCATCCACCCGGGCATGCACGGGCTGTCCCAAGCGCCTGAGGCGTGCTCAGCCCTGGCACTGCGGACCACGCCACGGCAGAACCCGTTTGGCTTGCTCTGGAGGCGGCGCAGGGCCCCAGAGCCAGGGAGCTGCTCAGCTGGTCTGGTGGTAATATGGGAGTTCCTGAAACTGGCACATCTCTTCCTGGAGTTTGTGCGCCGCAGCCGCCCAGAAGCTCTTTGCTGGTTGCGTGCTGTGGAGCACCGAAATAAAGAGGCCTCCCTGGGAGAGGCAGCTGCGGTGCTGGATGTGGGGTGAACGGAATTAGCTGCTCCTTGTTGATTGTTTCTTGGCTGTGTTTTGATGTTTGATGGTAGATGGAGGGATATTGCCTTGAACTGGTGAATCCACTGCTAAGTCCATGAGTTGTTTCAACCAGAGGATGTTAGTGGGTGTTCCAGAGTGATCCCTAGACATGCAGGATCCCTGTCACTGCCCATTCCTAAGAATGTACAGCTGGATCTGGATGTGGTATAAGCGCAAGCATGTTGAGAGAACCTTTGCACCATATTCCAGGCTCCTTTCCTGCTCAGTCACCCAGACAAGGTCTGTACTAATAAATTAAGCAGTGCCAAGAGTTCTCTCTGTTACAATACTGGGGTATTGCACTGCAGTTTTGGCCCATTCCAGGTGCATTTCAGGAGCCGACATGGGCCAAGGACTGCTCCTTATGGGGCTGTCTGGATGTGCCCACAAAGGCTTGGAGGGTAGGAATTTAATAGGGAAACCTTGGCCGTTCTGAGCCAGCTCAGCTGTCCTCTCAATGCAGGAGAAAGTCCCAGGCACATTTAAGTTACTGGCACAGACTCAGCCACAGCACAGGGTCCCCTCAGCCTTTTGGAAGTTGAGGTTCTTTGAGGCCAAGCAGCTCTTGTCATATATGGCTTGCCCAGAGGATGGAGTTCAGGAAGTCACTGGTGAATAAGTTAAATAAAGTAGATGCCAGCATTTAGTTTAGCAGAAGTCTATTATCTGGAATCTATTGGTGTTGATTTTCTGGCCTGGAGCCACCTGAAAGCATCTATTTCAGGGAATTAGCTCAGTTACCATAACAACTCATCTAGGAACAGCTCCTGAAAGCTCCAGGAGCAGACCAAGGTCCCATGTGGTATACCAGCCACTCTTAGGTCTAAACAAGCATGTCCAGCATTCAAACTCTCCTGCCATCCAGCCTCAGTGTCCCTGATGAGCACCAGTCCTTACACAAGCTTTGACGTACTTGGGCCCCTGTTTTATCCTTCAGGGGCAGTTCAGCTGAGTTTTCCAAAGGTCCATCCACTCAAAGATGGATATTCTACCTCATGCCAGAATAGCAAACCCATCCATCCTCGGGGAGCCTATCACATTCCCTTACTGGCAGTCAGTTTACAGCCTCTGATTTTTGTCCTTGTAAAGGAAAACTATGAACCACTTGCACAACGTCCAGCTTAGGTGATGTTAAACTGCCTACATTTGGCTCCGTGATGACATAAGGATCAGTGACAGGCACTCGGCAGGGGCTCACTCCACACTTACATCACTCCCCTGTCCTGTCAGCTCTGCTCAGTCTCACTGGAATTGCCTGGGAAGCAGTCACACCACAGCAGGGGATCTTGGATCTCTGGAAACCAACAAAGTGATGGGATCTACACCATTTGACCCTGAAAGGCAACAGGACAGCCCAGACCTAAATTCGGTTCTTTACACTGAATTTCAGTGTGGTTTTGTGATGCCTCCTCCCTGTACTGACCCTCCTGCTCCTGGGGTTGCTCAGGAATTGCTCCTCAGCATGGAGGGGACACTGCACCCCATCCAGCTTGTGCAGCCTTCCCTGTTAAGCTGAGGTCTAGCAGCAGGCTCCAAGGAACCTTGCAGTAGGATAATGATCCTTTAAACAGCACTGGGAGTCTCTCTTCTCAGAAAGAACTAATTAAGTTCTTCAGTACATGCTTAGACATATGCTGACCTGGTGTGGCCTTAACAGGCCCGCTTCCATCTACCAGATAAATAATACTGGCTAAAAAAATACCCTCCTAGAGATGTGTTACTGAGACAACAGCCAGGTGGGGGACTGACTTAATCTCTGTGGCTGGAGGTATTTAAGTGTATTGCTCATGGGCCAAGCTTTCTGCTGGTGAACTCAGTTAAGTGACTTTTAAGTTCCGAGAGTGCTGGTGCAGTTACCTCTGCTGACCTCTCATGGTGTACGGGCCAGACAGTGACACCTGTATTTAGCTCATTTACTTAGTGTTCAGCCCAAAAAGCTCATTTAGCAAAAGCAGAGGGTTGCATCAACAGAGAACGTGGTCCACAGGATCTGAATTCCTCCCTGTGCACTTGCATGGGATTGCAGTAAATGAAACGGAGCTAATACGTCCCCCGGGGGTCTGCCTTGGCTCTAGGCAAAGAATTAATGAATGGAAAGTACATCCTAAACTAGATTCCTTCCTGGTGTGATACAACCCAGCTTCCTGGACTTTTCTGTTTCACAGAAAACACAATCAGCAACAAATACCAACCTAACTAGACTGATCCTTTGCTAGAACCCAACAAAAAACCCCACCCCATAAACTCTGAACTTCTCTAAGACCTGATGAAATATTTGCAGCACAGGCTCAGTTTCTTGTCTGCATAAATGCAGACAGCAATTCACAGGACTCAGAGGACTCAGCTCTGCCCTTACTGTCTCAGCTGGGTGGGGTGGCTGCCTGAGAGCTGCTGTGGGCCATGAGAATCTTGGTTGCAGTCCAAGGTGGGATAATGAGCTCTCCAAGCAAATCCCAGCCCTGAAGAGGTACCCCTAGAAATCTGGAAGAGCTTTAGGCTGTGTTCTGGAGACCCCAGGGGGTAGCCCTGGATGATTTCTAAGGGTTTTCAGAAGAGTAACTCAAGAAAGGAATTCTGCTTTTTCCTAAGCTTAAGCCTTCTGTGCAGGGCCTGTACCCTGTCAGAAAATGTTGATGGACCCACAGCCCCAGAAAGCCATTTAGTGCTAATGCCTGGGGCTGAGCCTGTTGAGAGCAATTCAAGTTCTGTCTTACTGTAAACATTCTCCAAGTGCTCCTAAAGTTACAGACTGCCCTTGTTCCAAGATGAAAAATGGATTTCCAGCAGCATGCACTAAAGAGGAAGAGCCTTGCTTATGGGGAAAAGGTTTCCAGACAGTTGTGGATTATATGAAGGAGGCTGAAGGCATCTTTTGTGGAAGGATAAACAGGTTTGAAACCCTGCTTATGCTCAGTTTTACAGTGTGACTGAAGAACGAAATCAGTCAGAGGAGGAGGTTTATATTCTCCCCACATCAGGTCAAATGCTGCATTTCATTGTGTGCCTACAGTGCTCCAGCTATTTGCCTCTTTCTTATTCAGATAATGCCAAAGAGCAGAGCCAAAGCCGTGAGAGATGGGGAGCGTGACAAGGGCTGACGGGAAGCAGAAGGCAGAGAGCTTGGCCATGGAAAGGCAGCCCGGCCACTGGGGTTGGTAAGTCCCTCCCTGCACGCCAGCTCAAGGACTGTTCAGAAAGCAGCTCTGAGTGTTTTCAGCACAGTGCCCATGAATAATTAACCCAAACAAAACAACAAATAACGTTCCCTCATCAGTGTGCCATGCGCTCCCAGCTGCCAGCGGAGGAGCGTGGGTAAGACTGACTCAGCTCCTGAGGGCAGTGAATCGGTGAAATGCCCCGGAGAGGGGACTTCTGCCTGGGCAGTGGAGCGAGAAGGAGCTGGGGTGGACTTTGCTTAGGCCCTGGATGGGGACATGGGACATCTGGGCCTCCTTCCAACTCACTCTCAGGATTCCGCAGTAAGTTGCTGATCTTAGCCTTTGTTTTCCTACATGTAAATGTCAGATAATTTATTCTTCCCTTTCTTCTATTCTTTGTCCATCCAGCTGTAAATGGCTCAGGTTAGGGACTGTTTGGGCTCTAGAGCACTTCCTATGCACCGAGGCCCCAGTTTTTAGGTTGAAGGCTCTGTACAGCAAATAAGTGATAAGTGCACTATAGACAGTCCTGGAGCTTGTCAGCCTTTGTATATTCAAAGGACAGGGACTGGTCAGTCTCTCTTATCGTGACCACCTGCCCTGACCTCAGCAACTCATAGTTACACCAAAACTGCCTCATTTTTGAGCCAGAATTTATAGGACAATGAGCCTCCTTGTGTGCTTCCATCTGTGCTCCAGCCCCCTCTCCCCACCCCGCTCCAATAACTTCTCAACCAGTTGACCTGATTCAACCCAATCTGATGGAAAGAGAGAGGTCTCACAGACCCAAGATTCCTGCAATTTTCATGAACAAACAGCAGCTGGATAGAAGAGAAACATTTAAGTTAATATCCTGCTGAAGGAAAGGTAATTACACCTCTTGTTCCTTATCTATTTTGGGATGCAGCAGTCAAGTGACCAGCTGGCATTTAGATATGACGGGTCAACCAGTTCCTGCCTGGCTTCAAACCATCCCCTTCACTTGCTGCCCCTTCCCTGTAAAGGCAGAAGCTTCTGGAAGAGGCTGGGAGGGGATGAGGTGCCCTGGGGATATTGCAGTGAAGTGGGAGCACCAGGAAAGGAAGAAATAAAAGGGCTTGTTATACACAAATCAGAGGGAGAATGGGTTTCAGCGGTTCCTGCTCACAGAACAACTTGGGTTTTAGGTTCAAACTTCTTTTCAGGAAAAAAGTGGATGTTTCACTAACCACTACAGTACTTTCCCTAGAAAATTCCGATGACTGGCAACTATCTTACCAACCCCCCCAAACCTGCCTTTTCTGTTTTGCAACTGACTCTTTTTGGCCATGAGGAAGCATTTGATTCTTTTTTTCCAACATGAGGGTTTGAAGAAATGCCATGGAAAACAGAATTTTCCTTTTTTCCAAGGAACAAAAATATTTCCCCAAGTACATACTTGGACTTTGCACAGAAAGAGATTCTAAGACAAACACATGAACTTTGTCTTAGTCATGGCTGAAGATCTTTCAGTCCAAGCAACTGGGATGGACAAAGAGTGGGATGGGACTAACATGGGAAGAAGGAATGTGACTTTTCCAAGGTCAGTCAGCAATTCAGGCAACCAGGGAAGAGCTGGTGCTGTTGGGTCAGCAGTTCTGCCACTTGACCATGCGGCGCCTCTGCGTGTCTGTCTATCCTGGAATAATGAATTTCTTGGAGCAGAGCCAGTACTTTCCTTAGTGCTTGGAAAGTGCCTTACACAGCCCTAGGTGCAGTCATAAATAATAATTAAAATGATAATAATAATATTAAAGTGGATGTGTGCCACTGGAGATGGGACACACTCAGCAATAGAGCCCTAAATCTATGCCCCTCTTCTAGTAAAAGGTTCAGTTTGCCTTAGAAAGCCTGAGAGACCAGGATTTACTTCCCTGGACTTGATAATCACAGTCTTTTGCTCTGCAAAAGGCAAACTGACCTGAGCTGAATTAGGTCCAGTATCTACTCTAACACTTCCTGCCTGTAGCTGGCAGCTCTGGTCAGCCCTGGAAGGCTTTTTGCAGCTCAGGGGGATATCTGGGAAGACTAAATTAACAGTGGTGGTGTGAGGAGCTGCCTGCACTAATGTTTTTTTCAGTGATAGGCTTTGATTGACACTTCAAATCTGCCTGACAATCTCTTATTCTAAGCACAGTTGCTGCCTTTCTTCAGAGCAGGAAGAGCTGGTTTGGTTGCTGTCCTTCAAATGATGGATCTTACCACATGGGAAAAAGAAGTCAAAAAAAGGCAAACCACCTGGAAAGAGCCACAGGACCAGCATAAAAAGAGGTAAAACTAACTGGATCTAAATGAGATATTTCTGTTTTTTCCTCTCTATGCCATAATCCAGTGATACCCAAGAACAGGAGCTGTGCTCTGAGGAACAAGAGCTGGCTGTTTTCTTTCTTTATTTGCCTCTTCATTATGCTGTTTCCTTCAAGAGATTTGCTTAATGCTTTGCAAATAGAACCATGCAGCTCTCTCGTGATGACAGAATCCTGGAATAGCCCAACTTGGAAGGGATTGCCAAGGACCATCCAGTCCAACCCCTGGCCCTGCACAGACACCCCAACAATCCCACCCTGTCCCCCAGAGAGTTGTCCAAACCCTCCTGGAGCTCTGGCAGCCTCGGGGCCATGCCCACTGCCCTGGGGAGCCTGCTCAGTGCCCACCACCCTCTGGGGGAAGAACCTTTTCCCAAGATCCAACCTAAACCTCCTTGACACAGCTTCAGGCCATTCTCTGGCATTCCCCAGTCCCACAACTGGAAAGACTGTGGGACAATCTCTTACTCACTTGTTTTGCACTGCCTCTTCTACTGGATGTCCTCCCCATGCTGCCTCTTACTGCTATTGCAGGTGTCCTTAATGCTTGCTGAATGCTGGGATCACACCACTCAGCTGCCCTCAGAACAGATGGCAGCCACTTTTTACAGTGTCCTTTAGACATGTGAGGTTTACCTGAGTATGGCCAAGAAGGTCTGATCAGCAAACAGGCAGAGGGGATGCTTCGAATCCTCTTCTGGACACAGCTGGGTGGAAAAATAAGTCTTTTGTTTGAGATGTCTTGTCTCTCCTTGCTTGTCCATCAAAGCCAGCCAGGCTCTTTAGGCTGCAGAGCATAGAGCTGTTCAAACATTCCCCCCCAAAAAAAAGCTGATAGTCAAATCTGCTCTGAAGTGGTTATTTCCCTTGTTCTCTGTGAATACAGGACAAGACTAAGGACCAGCACTGGAAGGTGTGTGAGGAGTCTGTGTGACAGCCTGAGCTTACGGCAAGATGGAGAAGCTTACAACTTCACAATGCTGCTCCATGGGTGGGATTTCTGCTTGCCAGGACTGTTTGCCTTTGGGATCCTGCTGTTGTTAGGGCATCAGGGGCAGGATTACCCAAAGCACTGCTTTTTGCTGCTGTTCATCTCCACCCTGCAGCCAGGCCTTCCCAGCCAGCTCCTCTTGAGCTTCAGGAGCAGAAGACAAGCCCAGGCAGGTCATCTCCACCAGCTTCTGTGCTCCAGCCAAGGCAGCTCAGGCTGGGACTTGTTTCAGTGGCTCTTCTGTGCTTCTCCTCTACCTGAGACATGGATGCACCAAATGTTTCAGTTTACCTGGCATTTTTCCTCAGCACAAAATTTACTTTTTAAAGTTACATCAGTGTTGTACCCAGAGGGAATGGAGGAACAGATGCAGTCTGGGAAGTTCTGGCTTTAATTCACCTGCCTCATTTAATTTCCTGCCCTGCCTTCTAATCAATGAGTCTACACCAGCGGCCCTGGGAATACAAAGGTTTTTCCCTATCCAGGAGAATCCCACAGAGGCTGAGCTCCCGAAGTCTCAAGAAGGCTGTGTCACATCTCCTTTGAGGCCACTTCCTTATGGATTTCCCTCCCCCAGGAGCACTTGCCCACGCTCTCCAGCCAATGGCAGCTGCACCCCATTTCCTTGCAGGGCCCATTGGCACAGGGCCTCTCTTAGCCAGGCTGGCTGTGTGGCATTCCCTCCTGGAAGTGCTCTTCTCCCAGGATTTCAGCCACGTGGTTTGTTTTTCAGAGCCACACGCTGCTTTCTGGGGCTCTGTGCCCGTGGCAGCTCTGCTGTGCTACCTCAGACAACGCTGAGGCCATTTGGGCCTTGGCACCTTCCAGGGCTCCCGGCACCTCCTGCGTTCAGAGGTGCCTTCCAGGGGCTCTTTCCTCCCTCCCAGGGCCCTCAGGCCAGGCCATGGTGCTGTGCTGGCCCTGAGTGTGTCACGTTCCAGGCGCCCCTTCCCTGGGGACAGTGGCAGCATCTCCTTGGTGGTGTCAGGACTTCCCTGCCTCACAGGGACAATCTGGGCTGTCAGGAAGCCCTGATGAAAGGGTTTCCTGCACTTTGGCTTTGCTTGAGCAGACTCCCACTGTCCTGCTTATCTTGGGCTCATGTTAATTCCAGGCAGAGCTGCCCCGTTGATCAGCCACTGTCAGAGCCCTGGGAGACAAGAGCCTTTGCCCAGTAGCACCTATTTCATGACACTGCTGCTTTTCCTCAGGTATTACAATCTGTATCAGATTTCTCTTTGCCTGCTAAAATGGACAATTAGGATCCGGTTGTAATGCAAATTGCACGGTGGAATAAAAACCCTGGGGAATAAAATCCCAAATCAGTAGTTCTGTCAATCTTTGTTGCTGTGTGGTGGGTCCTGCTCAGCTCCTGCTCACTGGGAAGGATCAGGCAGAGGAGAACCCGGCGTGCCTTTGTGTTTTAGAGGCACGAGCTGGATGTGAGGCTGCCTTTAGGCACTGACAGCCCCGATCTGTGTGTGTGTGTGTGCAAATCTAACAGACAGATTCTGCCTGCACTGGAAATTTGATGATTGCCTTGCTTTTTAAAGGCTCTGTTTTATACACTGCAGGCCAAACCTATAGGGTAATTGCCAGTCTCTCTGCACAGGGTTGAGATGACGTGCGTGGTGAGAGAAGCAGAGATGCTGAAATTTCATTGTCAATGAAGAGAAATATTTAAATTAGTAAAGGAATCTAAAGTTACTGTAGAATTAAACACATAGGGACCCTGAAAGAAATGGAAAAGGTATTTATATCTTCATTTCAAATGGCAACCTAAAGTGATATTTTGTTGATATAGATGCTTTTACTGCAAATCAGCTTTGCATTTCTCCGGGCCATGGGTAACAAGGAACTGAGCTGAATGTTTTCACAGCAAAGCTCATCTTTGAGAACTGAGGTGGAATATCTGTGCTCATAAAGTGCTATAACTGGCATTCAGGAGGCCAGCGTTTAGCTGAGCTTGTACTGTACCTGTAAGATCCAGAGTGAGAACAGTGCCTGTCCATATCCCGTGGAAATGGTGGCTTCCAGAGGACAGCAAGGAACAAGAGTGAGAGGTGGTGAAGCCAGATGGATAAGCTGAGTTCAAAGTCTTCCGAGAAGCTCTGGCAACATAGTCTGTATATCTACTCAGAAAAGCCTTTGCAAGTACCATAAATGACTCTAAATGGCCTTATTTTCCTCCTAGCAGTGAAATAAGCAGCTTCAATGGGGAGGAGTAAATCCACTTGATTGCGCATCTTGCTGGGAATAACCATCTTATTGGTTATTACTAATAACCCAATCTATTGCTGGCAGCCTTATCTGCCAGGGAATCACTGTATTGCTCCTAAATTTCCAATTACAATGGAACCGGGGGAGTCGGAAGGGCCTCAAGGGGGGAAATTCTGTAGGAAGCAAAAAACAACATGGAGTGCTTGGGTTATAAACAATGTGTGTGACAACTGAAATATATCAGGGACGATTTATCTTTGGAGGAAGGTTTCTGCCACAAAAGGCTGAGCTCTTTCTGTCCTGAGTCCTTCCTAAGTCTAATGGTGTTTGCATGTCAGATCACGCGGTGGTGGCTGTGTTGGCTTGTTGGCTCATCTTCTGAAGGAAAGAGGGACTTCTAGACCTTGGGTGTGCAAGGCAGCTCAAGCTCTGGCCTCCAGACCAGGATTTAGATGAACATTCTCCACTGAAATCAATGGCAAGACACCTGATCACCGCAGCAGAAGTGTTCTGGTGCAATGCCCTGGGAAACTCTCTCTTGGAATAGATTCTGCTCTCATTTATACAATTATAACCCCAGCCTAGCTCCATTTGAAACAACTGTTTTCATCCAATGCAAATTAGATCAAGATCTGGCCCAGGCTGGTTTTGCACAGTGGAACTGACTGAATTATGGAAAACAGGGAACAAATCTAATGTAAATCTGAATAGAAATAGCATGCTCTCTGTTACATCAGAATAAATTGGAAGCAAGTCTGTTGGTTCTAATGGAATTCATCTGGATTTACACCAGACTGTGGCTCAGCATTTGCAGTTGGCTGCACACTGACATCAAAACGCAAACCAAGCCACCTCATCTGAATAGCTTTGAACAATTTCTCCCTTTTCCTTTACATTTAAGCATTTGCCTCTGCATCCCAATGGCTGATCAGCCTTTTCAAACAAATAAACTCCTGCATCAGCAAAGGAGCCCTGCTCTTACTGGCATTTTCAGAATCTAAATGATGAATATGAAGAACTTAGCTTGGCTCTGGAGTCACTTAAGTTTGCTCCTGCTCCCCTGCGTTCACACAAGCAGCAGGATTGAGCTCATGGGAGGGCAGACCTTGGCAATGACCATTCTGATTTCCCCAAAGCAGGGAAATCCCAAAGACAAATTCATTGCCTTCCCACCAGCAGTGGACAGGGCCAGCTGCTTCCTGGGATGCACAGGAGACCTTTCAGGGATCAGCAAAATATCCTTCCACTCTTGCTGTCTCCAGTCAGATTGTCAGGACGAAGCCAAAAGCCTCCCTGATGGATCTAATAGGGAATTGTGTCATCCTCTTTTTCCACAGGCAAGTTGCTGTGCAGGGAAACATGGGCACTATTCATGGGAAAGTGAGAGGGTTAATTAATGCCTGAGCAACAAATTTGACTCCCTGGATGAAAATCACTGGAAAAACACAATATCTGAGCAAGAACACAAGCCAGGGCAGCCCTTCTCTTGAATCTCATATACCCCAGCTTCTTACTGAGTTCAGTTTTTAATATGTGCTCATATTTCTCTTCAGATAATTTGTAAAATGTATCTTAATTAAAACAAGAGGAGGAGGAGAAGGCACACAAACAAGCCAAAGCCCTAAGTCAGTGGGATTCAGGGAGGGGCAAAGCCATTATTCAAATGAAAATCTTGAGGCAAACATGGTAATAACAGTTTGCAGAGTGTATCAAAGGTAAAGAGTTTTCTGAAAGTTGGGTAACTGTTTGTCTGTACGCCTTTCTGAGAGAAGGAACGGGCTAGAGCCTGATGTCTGACCTGAAATTGGTCTCCCGGGGAGAAGAGCTGGGGGAGTTCTCTAGTCAACAACCCTTGTTTTTCTATTTCTCTGTCACTGATTTTCTGTGGGATCCTCAGGAAATCAGCTGGGTCCCAGCCCAATCCCAGCTCTCTGCAAGACTGCACCCTATGTGGTTATAGAATCACAGAATCATGGAATATCCTGAGTTGGAAGGGACCCACAAGGATCACTGAGTCCAAGTCCTGTCCCTGCACAGTCACCCCAACAATCCCACCCTGTCCCCCAGAGCGTTGCCCAAACCCTCCTGCAGCTCTGGCAGCCTCGGGGCCGTGCC
>JAWWEU010000082.1:169748-233471 GCA_035583155.1 Acropternis orthonyx
GGGCTCTCCGTGTCCCCTCCCTCCCTCCCCGCCTCGGTACCCCCAGCCCGGCCCGGCCGCCCCTCGCCCACCTCCGGGCCCGCCGCTCCCGCTCCCGCTCCCGCTCCCACCGGGGCCGCCGCGGGGCGCTCTGGGAAACCGAGTCCCGCCCACGGCCGCGCCCGCCTCGCCCGCGGCCCCGCGAACTACAACCCCCACAATGCCCCGCGGCCGCGGCCCCGCCCGCCATCATGGGAGCGGCAGGGCGGGGGGGGCGCCTACGGCGGCCGCGAGGGACACAATTGTGCGGGGGCTGTGCCGGGGGGAAACGCGGGAATGAGCCCGGGAATGGGACCCGTTTGGAATGGAGGGAGGCTGGGAGGGCTCACCTGGAGACCCCGAGAGCCCCTTCCAGTGCCTAAAGGGGCGTATTTTTTATTTAACGCCATGAAAAAATTCAGGCAACTGTTTTGTCCTTAAACAAACGTTCCCCCCTCCCTTCCTAAGCTGAGGAAATTTTATTTAATTGGGATTTTTCCTGGTCCCTTCCACCCTGAGCTCCCAAACTCCTCATTTCCACCCATTTAGGCTCCTTAACAAAGGCACCAACCCCGCTCCGAGGTCCCAGCTCTCCAAAATTCCTTTAAATTTGGCCAATTATAACCCCAAATCTTGAAAAAAATCCTTACAGCCGTGCCCATTTATAACCCCAAATCCCCTTTAAACCCCACCATTTTCAGCCCTGGGGCTGTGGGTTCTGTCCCAGCACTCCCAGCCTGTTCAGGCTCATCCCTCTCCCCGCAAACTTTCCCTAAAACTTCCCCAAACTCTGCCAAGTTTCCCCAAAATCCATCGCCGTGTTCGGTCCCAGCTCTGGGTGGGCTGGGGGGGTTTTCCTGGGAATTGTTCCCAAATTGCCGGGCAGAGCCGACAATTCCCGGCCGGGCAGGGTTGTTTTTTTGTGGGGGAGGGAAGGAGCGGGATGCGGATCTCAGGGAATAGTCTGGGTACAAACCAGTAGAGGTCACTCGGCCCCAGTAAATCCAGCGCTGCTGGACCAGTAAGGGAGGGAGCGCTTAATGGGAGGGGGACACACCGACCCCCGGATCCCAAATTCCTGCCCCAATCCCGTGGGATATCCCGTCCTGCTGCCTCTGCCTGGAGGTGTTTGGGCTCCCAGAGCCCACCCGGACCCCCCAGACATCCCCCCGACAATTCCCAGCTTCTCCCCCGGGGCTGGAAAGCCACTTCTCCTGAACAAGTGTTGGATTTTCTTCACAAGGAAATTTTTTAATTGGATTTCCCATGTTTTAATTCATTATTTTTTTTTCCCAAGATGCACCAAAGAAATTAATTTTTTTTTTTTTTGGGGGGGGGGGGGAGGTTGTTTATTTTTTAAAGAAAGCCAAATAAAAGTGCTGGTGGGCAGCAATTCAGGAGGGGGTGTGACCACCCCCAGCTCCAGGTGATCCCAGTGCGATCCCACATGGACACAGCATTCCCTGGCCAGCCCAGCCCCAGAGGGGGCGATGACCCTTCCCCGCATCCGCACAGGCTGTGCCCCGTTCCTGGACATTCCCAGCCGGGATTTACCCCCCGCTCCGCGGGTGGGGATGTGAGGAAGGAGCTGAGCTGAGCCCTGGGAGCTGGCGAGGCAAAACCCTGGGATTGACTGTCCCAGGGATCCCTTTCCATCATCCCTCTCTGCTCCGGGGCAGTCCAGCTGTGCTGCTGAGGGACACGGCCCTGGATCTGCACAGGGAGCAGGGAGAGGGCACTCAGGGGAGGCTTGGAGGGGAAGGAGAGGGAAAGGAGCGTGGGATTTGGGATCTGCACGTGTCACACCCAGGGATGCCTCTGATCTGTCTGCATCCTGCTCAGAGAATCACAGAATCCTGAATACCCTGAGCGGGAAGGGAATCCACAAGGATCATCCAGTCCAACTCCTGGCCCTGCACAGACACCCCAACAATCCCACCCTGTCCCCCAGAGCGTTGCCCAAACCCTCCTGCAGCTCTGGCAGCCTCGGGGCCGTGCCCACTGCCCTGGGGAGCCTGCTCAGTGCCCACCACCCTCTGGGGGAAGAGCCTTTCCCTGAGATCCATCCCAACCCCCTGGCACAGCCCCAGCCGTTCCCTGGGGCCTGTCCCTGGTCCCAGAGCAGAGCTCAGTCCCTGCCCCTCCGCCTCCCCTCGGGAGGAGCTGCAGCCCCCGAGGAGTCTCCCCCCAGTGTCCTCTGCACCATGCACTGGACTGCAAAATACCCCTAATCCTGGGGAACCAGCTAAAGTCAATTTTCCAGGCTCCTTGGAGAGTCCCAGCACCATCACTGCTCTTTACTCACTGCCTGTAAATGATCTGAGTGCACATGAGAATGAAGCTGATACTGAGGTGGTGTAATGGGGGTCACCAGAGTCAGGAGAGGATCACAATGGCAGTGACATTTTCTGCTCCAGCAATACAAGAAGATGGGGGGCAGTTATTTGCTTTCATTGGAATAAAACTCTTCAGGCAAGGACCTTAAATGTGGGAATAATCATAATTTACTGTTCACACTGTGCAGTGGGGAATCAGGCCCAAGCTTGTAGGTACAAGCTTTAGCTATAAATGCTGTGGACTGACTGTGCTGTGCAGAGCTTTACTGAGTCACACTGATTTCTGAACAGCTTTCCCCATGGAATGGCACTGCTTTATTCCAGTATGGATGTGAGACCCTGCGCTTGACTCTGATCTTATATTCTGAAAAATCGAGTGATTTTTGGTGGGTGTGTGCCTGACTTACTTGCATATGCATGGGAACGTGCCTTCAAGAGCTGATACAACTTTGATAAGATTCTTATTTAAGTTACTCTTCGAATTAAACCCTATTATGTCGGGCAGAATCTTCTCCATTTCCTCGCAGAGACTCTGTGAACACAGAGCTGGGTCTTATGGCAGAAATCAGGTTTGCCCATGATGGCACTAGAACAAGTTATCCTGTAAGCCCAGAGTAAATTTGCAAACTCCATCTGTTAAAAAGAAATGCATTAATGGATTCTGTGACTGAGCTCCTGAAATGTCGTTTGAATGGTTTTGACTGCATTTTTTTTATTCCTGGGAAATTTCACAGTACAAAAAGACTTTTATTTCCCTTTTTCATTTGCCAAGAATCTCTTTGAAAGTTGTTTGTGATATAGACTGAGGCTTGGGCCAGATCTTAAGCTCACATAAGCAGACCGATCTCTTTTTGTCTTCTGTAAAGAGATGCTGATACACCTGAGTTCAGGATCAAGGACAAGAAAATGAAAGCAAGAAACAGGTAGGAATGAAGCTTTTTGACCAGGGGAGTAGTTACTCCAGTAAACCTGTTATTTCCTTAAAAACAAAACAAAAAAAATTAAAAAAAAAAAGGGATTCATCTAAAATTACCATCTTATTATTTGGGATATGAACCTCTAAACCAAGACTTACTGTGCCAGTGCTGTTCTTCCATCAATCCCTTTTTATGCTGATAACTTTTGAGGCCTTTCCCACTGCCTGCTCTGCCTCCCAGGGCAGGTGCAGGTGGTTTGAATTAAAATATTCCATTGTGACAAAAGTCACTGGAAGTTTTTTAAACACAAAGTCTTTGCTGATAGTGGAGAATGTGGTGCCATTGGGAGAGAGTCTGATTTTAGTGCTTCTAAAAGCAAGTACTTGAAGGCCAAATGCTGAGAATGCAACAGACAGTGTACATGGATTGGTGTGTACAGACATGCCTGGGAGAAGGAGAGAGGAATATAAGGTAGATGGAGGTAACACTGTGAGTAAGAAGAACCACCCATACACTAATGAGACACAAACTTTGGGGATAAAAGGAGAAGAAAAGGAAGAATGAGAAACTGGAGCCTTGGTTTAGCCCTGAGCACTGATCCTTCCAGGTCCTGCAGTGTGAGACCTGGATGCAGAGAGGTGTTCAGGAGGAGTCTGGACATAATGTCACAAGGGAAGTCTGTATGACAACTAAGAGGGTAAAAAAAGAGCACAGTTCAGAGTTTAAGCCAGGGCTAGCTTAAGCTCTGGATACATTAGGCTAGACCTACCCAGTTCTGACTTCTTACAACTCCCTCTGAAGCTTTTAGTGCAGCAAAAGGATGCTGGAAGAGAGGAATCTCCCGCTGCCAAGATTCCACCATCACTGGGGAGGTGACTCTTTTGTAATTTAATAGAGGGTTGTCAGTCTTCAAGCCTGTCAGTGCAGTGGAGCTGCATTTCAGCCTGGAGCTCATTTCAGCCTGGAGTTATTCCTGGTGTCTATGAAAGAGAACGGAGCTGCTTTTTTTCTTTAAAAGGGAGGAGAAATACTCTTCCTGACAGAATCTCAGTGAAGGCACTGAGCTATCAAATGCTGGGAGAACTCCCTAAAAACATTAATTGTGATAATGCCAAAAGCAGCAAAAGCTACACTGAGAGATAACACAATGAGGGTGCCCTTGGTGAGATGTAAGTCCGGGCCATGGAACAGCTGCAGGTGCTTGAGGAAGGAACGTAAGGCCAGGGGATATTTGGAAGTGGCCTCTCCTGTTCCAGCTTCTGGAGGCTCATGCTCTGCCTGGCACCTCTTCTCCTTCTTGTTACTGTTGACTGAATTTTGTTTCCATTTTCTGTCACTTTGAATATGGGGAAAGGGGAGCAAGCAGGCCTACAAAGCAGTTTCCAATGTGCTTCCCTATCTGTCTGCCTGCTCCCTACAAATAGTTGTTTTTCATAGGGATAAAGGCAGAAGGTAATTCCTTTAAGTGGCAATTAAGCTCCAGGTGGCTGCAGAAAGCTGCAGCTTTCTCCAGCTCCTGCAGACACACAGCGTGAGCCCCAGGTTTCCCTACTTCCCTAAACCAGGACATTTTTTTCCTGTTTTTGTTTTGTGCCTGGTGGTGATTGTGGCCCCAGTTCTCCAGGGTAGCCCGAAGTGATGGTGCAGCAGGGAAAATGACAATGCTCCATAAACTGGCTGTGCCCTCTCTCCAAAACACTGATTTCATAGAGTAGGGAACAGATTCCTCTCAATCCTGATTTCAGCTCCTCATATTTCACCTGCCACGCTTCTGCTTTCCAAGCAGTGGGCCCAGTTCAATCTCCTTTTACCCCTGCTGTGCTGCCAAGTGTTGGGAAGAGACTTTTGGTGGTGTTGGATGGAACACTGAGGGCTGGTGGAGCAACACTGGTGCTCCAAGTCTCCAAGAGAGTCTCTTCAGCAGACATGTGTGATTGTCTTGGCTCATTAGTTAATGAGGTTAATGAGGGCACCTGTGTGAGCCATCTGATAGGAAGGGGGCTGTCCCTGGCCATGGTGATTGCTCAAGATGACACAGCAAATCGCTGGCAGAGCTGGGAGCCAGCAGAGCACAGCAGGGCAGAACTCCGTCGCCAGGTCTGAAGTTGTCCCACACACCCTTTGGCGGATGGACGTGGCCATGGGCTTGAGGTCATGGCTCAAATTCAGTTTGGCACTGGGCTTGTGCAATGGATTGGAAATGTTTTACACTATCAGTGAGGCTTGTGAACCTTGAGAGCTCCAAAGCCTCCCCGCACCTCAAACTGCAAAGAAACGCGAGGCACTACCTCTGAGGATCTCCCTTTCCCAGACAGCTTATTATCAATGACATCAAATACCAGAATCTTGCCGTTTCTACCTGGTTTTAATGATTTATCACCCCTGAATTATGCACCATTGGTGACAGTAATGTTCTCCGATGTGGAGGGGTGGATGGAATTACATCTCTCTCTGTTTGGTGTGCTAACAGAATCAGAATTAATATTTTGTCTTGCCTGGCTTATCTTAGCTAGACAGTAGCTATTATTTCACCTACTCTGTTTCTCTTCCCCCTCTCTGCCACAAGTGAAGTAATTTGATTTTGAGCTATACTTGAAGCAGGACTCACCTCAAATCAGATTTCAAATTCCTTGACCGGAGTCTGATCCCAAAACTATCAATCTCCACCATGTCCGAGCACAGTCAGTCATGTAATGGGATGGATCAGGCAGGGAGAACACATTTTGTGGGTGACTGCAGACACCTGCACGCACACACATTTGACTTTGACATGCAAGTCAGCACAAGGCAGGGTAAGTGAAAACCTGCCTCCCATCAGCCAAGCACAGCGCATGGCCCTGTGTCCCACAGCACAGCCTTGGGGATATCGACCCCTCGTGGGGATCATGGTGACACCCCTGGAAGTGTGTGTTCACTCCTGGAAGGCTCTGAGTGTGTCTGTGCACACCTGTGTGGATGCCAGGGGCAGGTTGGTGAAACAGGGAGGATTTGATTACTCAAAAATGTGCTTTTCCTCCGCATGTTCTTTTTCTGCGCTGTTCCCACTCGTGCTGAATTACAGTCCTTGCCTCCCCACGTGGGATGCTGTGTTGTGTTAGATTCCATACATATCGCATTGTTTGCCTTCTTTATTTCCCTTTTCCCTCCCTGCTCATGGTTGTTTGTTTTCTCTTCATGTGTGGCATCAAAACGTTGTTTGAAGAGAAACTACCCAATCTGAATGAAAGGGGATGTTGCTTTTGGAAGATCCAGCAGAAGCCTGAGCAGAACTGATAGTAAATTATGAATTAACTGGAGATTTTTCTCACCTTTTTTCTTTCTCTGTACTTTTCCCCACTTTTTTTCCTCTCCCTGCCTGTTTTCCTAACCCTAATTAAAATGTCCTGGGCACAAAACTGTAATGAAGGTCTGGACTCATTACTTTTGTTAATGGCAAAAGCCAAGAGGAGCAGAACTCTAAATGGGCTCTGGTTGAGTCCCACCTCCCTCCATAAAGAGTGTAATAAATATTAGCCACATTGATTTTCCTTCCCCTGAACCCTTTCCTATTTGTTCTGGTCTAAGTGCACTATGTTTTCCTCTGAGGTTTCTTTTGCTCTAACTGTTCTATTATCTGTTGTTGTTGTTAATCTGTGTTGAGTGTGTAATTGAGATCCTAAGAGGGAGGTTAAGAGAAACCCCCTCGAGAAGACATCTGACCTACATGAAGAAAGACGAAAAAATTAAATAAATAACCCAAGCCATTGAGGCCAACTGCTCCATTTACCTGGTGGAGCCATTTCCTTCAGCAAGGGCTTTCATTCACTCCAGGCTTAGCTCTCCTTCTGTAATTAGTTCTATGTGTGTGTTTTTAACCTCTGCTTGATTTTTGCATTGATTTCTTTGCCCTGGGGGAACATTTGCCCGTTGATTCCCTCCGTATGATTTTTCCATTACCTGCAGTCTCCTGCTGAATGGGTATTTCAGGCAGGGGCAGGATGTGGCCCCTTTTCTCTCCCCATTTGCACGCTGTGATTTAAGGTGGCCCCAAGTGACACAGGTGTCTGTTGGGGGTGATGTGGAAGATGTCTCAAAGCACAGATGACAGCTACCTAATTCCCCTGGCGTTTCCTGGGGAATGAGGCATGGGCAGGACTGAAATCCTCCTGAGAGACTGGGAAACTGTGTTCATCCAACCTCAGATGCTGTTCACCAGCTTTCCATCCTCCTCCAGCCTCCTGATCTGGGCAGTCTCTGTCCTGAGCACTTGAACTTGCCATCTCCCTTGTTTGGTCGCTGCCTCAGGGGTGTACTGCAAATACACGGAATCCATTATTCCCATCTCACTCTACCACTTCCTGAAGCTCAGCAGATAAAGAGTTCTTAGTGTGTTCTTAATGTCTCTTTGTAGTTTATTAGAGGCCTAGGAGGCATGAGGGGGAAATGAGAACAGAAACCCCTGTTCTCAGTCACGTGCTTCCTTCACAATCCCATTTGTAACCAGAGTATTAAAAGGGGATTGTCCAAGCCAAGGGGCAATGCTGAAATGAAGGGCTGGAGGTGGGGACAGAAAGTCACACTTCCCTCTGGTGCCTCCAGATCCAAGCAGCTCAATTCAGCCACTTTCATCTGTCCCTTTCTGCTCAGACTGGACTTTTGCTGTTGTTATGGGAGGATTGTTGGCACTGACAGTTGTGGACATGATTTTTCCACCAGATCTGATAAAAATGTCCCTCTTGGCTGCAGCACGGGGATGTCTTCATACTCCTGACATGGAGCCAGGAAGAGAAGAGGGAGGTGCCCATGTGGTGCCAGCTCTGCTCTCCCTGAAGAGCCCATGCATGGAGAAGCCCTGAGCTGAGAGCTCGACTTGTCATGTTTCCATGGCGTTGCCATCACTCTTGCTTCCAGGGATGTCTGATAAACTGGAGCAAATTGGGATGATGAATTATCAAGCATTAAATGGTAATGCTGAGCCAAACCTCCTGCTCCATTCATTAAGATGAATTTCTGTTTTCTCCCAGGGACTGACATGATCCAAAGGGAGCAGGGTGAGTCGGAGCAGTTGGGGCTCCTCCACTCCTGGTTTGTCTCTCAGTGAAGGTCAACTCCTGCTTCCATTGAAGTGATTTCCTATCTCCCAGCTGGGGCTGGATCAAGCCTTTAAGGAATTAGATTCTGCTTCAGTTCAACCTCTCAAAAATTTCCTGTTGATCTCTCCTATTCTCTTCAGGAATTTCTCTGAGTGGATCTGTCGACTTTCCATGGAAAGTGGACATACCCAAGTAAAAAAAACCCTGCTGCTGAGGCTTTTATAGGAGTATTATTGACCTTCCTATAGACACTGAAGGGAATAGAAAGTCCTGCTTCTCTGTTCAACTAAACTAAAATTGTATTTGACGAGTTCTATAAAACGCTTATAGATTTTTAGTTTTTTCTACTTTGGCTGAAACATCTTCTTTTATCCCACAAAGGCTGGAGGCAGAATATTTACAGAGAAGGGGGGAAACCTTTTTCTTTGAAAAATATTTGTGCTGGCAAATTGCTGCAAATTGGTAAGTTCCCAGATGCACCTAAATAAATAATAGCAGAATTTTGGCTGCTTTTGCAAAAAAAAAAAAAAAAAAAGAGTACATTGGATTTATGGCCTCTTTTCAGGTATAATGGGGATCCAAGCTAGGCTTACGGAGTATTTACAGGTTTTATATAGTTTCCAATGGAAGCAGTACCTGTGCAATCTTTTGAGGAGTAAATCCAGGTCACACCTACTCCCAAACCAGCTCAAACCTTGTTTGTACTGGCACTTTATTGCTGCACTTGTGCCCTGCTGTGGCCACAGGCTCACAGGTCCTCCCGGAGATGTTGCAGATTTTGGTGTGGCGACATCAGTTCCTTCCTTGGGTGAAAAGGTGAGTCTCTGCACACTGTGAGGAAACTAACAGTTCAGGGTTAGATTGGGTTTGGAGGGATATGAGCTCCGAGGGGAATATTCACTTGCCAAACTTCACCTGGTGCTGAGCTGGACAAGGCTGAGCTGGGCAGAGAAAGATCCGTCCTGTTTCTGGTACCCAGAGGGATGCCATGCCTCCTGTGCCTGCTTACAAAAGGTGCAGGAAAATGGTAATTCTTTCTAAGAGCACTCAAATCTCCTGTTCTTGCTGCTTCTTGTCTCCCGTGGCTCATATTCTGGCAGGAGCTCATTGCTTGTCAGCATCCCTTGCCCTGACCCCCGTGACCACTGATCAAACCTATTCCCTCCCTGGAGCGGGAGTGCCTCCAGCAATCAGAGAATGTCTTAAAACAAGAACTGAGTCTTTATTTGCTCTGTGGCTCCCAGCTTCATGCTTTCTAGATTTTATGCCAGGGAGAGAGTACAGAAATGTTCCTCTCATTTTTAAAGAAAACGGAGATAATCTGTGTCACAGGAGACTGAACACTGCAAAAGGGTTCCAAAGAATTTTAAATACGCTGTGGCCACAAGCAACCTGTTGTCTGAGATAGCCTAAACCAACTGATTATTACAACGTACTTAAATAACCATTAATTAAAAATGTATGTCTAAGCTTCATAAAGTACATGATCCCTGCTTTCCTCTGAAACCTCTTTCTTCCCACTGAGTCTTTTATTTTCCTATCAGCGCTCTAAGTCTTCTTTCTCTGTCTTTTCTCAGCCCCTGATGGCTTTGCTCAGTTCATCCTCTGTCATTTGTGTCTGGATCTGGAAACATTTCTCAGGACGTTTGACTCATCCATCATTTAGATAATCACAAGGAAAAAAAAAAATCCAGTTTCCAGCTATGAACATCCATAAAAAGCACCAAGGAAAAAAAACCCCTCACCTTGAACTTCCCTTCCTGCTTTTCTTTTCATTTAATTTGAGAATCTGACTTGACAGTCTTTGCTCTGGCAAAAGTCCCACAGAAGTTATTAAGGGCAGGAGCTTGTCAGGATTAAGAGGAAGGATTTGAAATATCTGTGAGTGATAGCAATATCCCCAGTTCTATTAGGCCGGATAAGTATTCGCAAAGGACATTAACCCTGGAGCCTTGAGCCAGCTGCTGAAGTCCTGGGGGAAAAGGAGATGAGGTTTCCAAGGGAGACACCACTCCACAGCTGCTGTAATAAGGTTCTGCATCTCGCCCCTTGCAGAGCTGAGCTCAGGCTGCTTCCTCTGGAAGTATCCCTTTGACCATCAGATACCAGAGGTCGTGATAAGTGAATGGGCAGTGAGGAGCCTAAATGGGAATTCAAACTGAAACCTTGGTGTTGGCACTGAGCCCGGGTGTGCTGGTGTCCACCAGAGATGGTGACACGGCGATGCAGCCCCGGCAGGCAGGTGGTGGGTTTAGAAAGACCACCTTGAACTGCACCGCAGCCTGGGGGTGCAAGTGTTTGGGAACGGGAGGGAGCAGAAGCACCACAGGCACCGACAGCTCTGAACTGGGGGGATGGTCGTTATCTTCCAGCAACTTAACACCCCTTTTCTACTGTTTGGAACTCCGCCTGTCCTTGCCCACGTTTCTCAGGGCATTACACAGATCAAACTTGGCCCACTTGAAGGGCGAATATGACTTCGAGGGCAAAGAATGCCAGAATGGTTTGGGTTGGGAGGGACTTTAAAGCTCATCTCATTCCACCCCCTGCCATGGGCAGGGACACCTTCCACTAGCCCAGGTTGCTCCAAGCCCTGTCCAGTCTGGCCTTGGACATTTCCAGGGATGGGGCAGCCACAGCTTCTCTGTCCAACCTGTGCCAGGGCCTCACCAGCCTCAGAGGGAAGAATTTCTTCTTAATATCTAATCTAACCATGTCGTCTGTCAGTTTGAAGCCATTAGGACAAAAGGACAAAAGTGAGTGGATCAGGAAAGGAAACACCAGGATGGAATCAGTTAAAAAAGCTTTTCTTACACCTTTCTATGCTTTCCTGAGTCTGCAATACTGGATGGATTCAGGGAGCCTGTGCATTTCCTGCTGGCCACGGTGGAGGACAGTTTACGAGGCAGCAAACCCCTGTAATGTTCAGTAAATTGAAGTGTGGATCCCATTTGTGCCACCTTCTCCTCTGTAATTCCTGCCCTGACACACGTGGCATCTACATGTGCATGTGCTTCGCTGCCCCTTCTGTTGGGGGAGATCACATTAATGCCAGTGTTAAAACCAAATAAACATTGAAGTAAATTTAAAACAAAAATGGGGTATCCGAGGCTGTTCCCTTCCCACCACCCACCTCCATTCATAACTACTTTGGGCTTTATTATATTCCGTCACCCAGTGACAGATAAATACTAAACTCCACTGGTTAACAATAATCACCCTAATTATGCCAAGATGACATTTACAATACAGGCAATTGCTAATCCATTACCTCACTCTGCTGAATACTAGAACACTCAAATTAAAAGTTATTCACCCACAAAGAACAATGTTTCAGTAGCTGACACAGTTTAGTAAAGGAATTTATTAAGGTAATTTGCAGTTTTTCCATAAATAAAACATTCTAGAGTTTCCCTGTTCTTCCCCCTCCCTTTCCCAAAACAATCTTTTGTCATAAATCTTTTTTTCCCCTCTCTTGTAGCACCGTTAAGAAAAAAAATAATTGAAACTGTCAGGCAGAGTTCCATGTTTGAATTTGCTCACCTGAAAGACAACAGAAAGCCGCTCTTCCATCCCTTCAGGTTGTTTTTGCAGAGTGGGAGTGGCACTTGGGGTCTGGTGGTGTTATAGAAGGTCACTGTGGTAAAAGCTTTGCCAGCGTGGGGGTTCAGTGAGACCTTCAGGTGGCTGTGGGTGTGTCAGGAGGCTGTGGCCAGCGCCGAGAGGTGCAGTGTGTGGTGGTCCATGGGCTGATGTGCCAAACCAGGAGTCTCTGTCCCTCATCAGAGCGATACTGAGGAAGAAGCAAAAGGGCTGTGAGTCTCCTTAAGCACGGGCTTGAATTCACAGTGGTAAACACTGGGGCTTTCCTGTCCCAAAACAAAGCCAAGCAAGAACCCAAATGAAGCTGCCTTTGTATCCCAGCTTGCAACAAACAGCATCAGTGTGGGGAGAAGGGAGGGACCTGGAGCTTTATTGTAGTGCCTGGAGGCCTTTTTCTTTCAGTAATCTCTTCCAGACTCATCTCCCATCATTAAAACACAAAATGGGAAAAATCCTCCTCAGGCTGATTACCTGGGAAGGGAGGGATTCGTGCTGACAAATATTAATAGAGGCAGGAAGGGGTTAAATAGACAAAAAATTAGAGCTGGGTTTCACTGCACCCCCGAGCAGCCCATTGCACCTGGTGCTGACAAAGCCCCAGCCAGCAACAGATCCAGCTAAAGGCTGGAGCAGGAAGGGATTTTTTTGGGGTTTGGTTTTTACTGTTACCACAGTAGCTCGGGCCAAAGCTATTTGCGATAAATCAGCACTCGCAGCAAGCCAGGAGTCCCCCCCAGCACATCCCCTTCGTGCTGGCCACCTCCAGCAGCCAGGCCAGCAACCCTTCGGGTGCCAGTGTCACCCCAGGGGACCCGTGTGGGTTCCAGTTGCACCTGGAGCAAGCAGTTTGTGGGATAAGCCGGGTGTCGAGGGCAGGATCTGCCAGACTCGTCCCTGTTTGTGCAGGACGTGGCCAGAGGAGCCGGAGCGGAGCTGCTGTACATCTGTGGCTCCTCACGGATCATCTCTGTCTGCCCGGGCATTTCATCCCAGCATAAAAAAGGACTCAAGCCATTTCCCTGGGATATCAAAGCCTCGGCAGCTGGGCTGGAGCAGCAGACCAGGGTGGAGAGCAGATGTCCAGAGCCCTGGTCAAACAGCCCTTGTGCAGGTGCAGCTGAGCTCTCAAGCACAGACACCCCGGGTCTCTCCTGTCTCAGTTACTCTCATTTTATGCAGGTTGTCATTGTGGGAAATGAACTGTGACTCTCCATGATTCTGCCCCATCCCCGCACATCACAGCGTATAGGACCATCTTTCTGACCAGCATTTGGGACAGGAGTGCAAACCCTTCTTTGTCCCACCGTGATTCTGGCCCTGGCCGGAGCAGGAGAATCTGCTGGAGAGGAAAAGCCCCTGGTGTTCTGCTCTTTGGACCAGAAGTGTTGGAGCATTTGGAAGCAGCTCTGAAGCAGCTGGTACACAGCCTTGCACCCCACGTGCTCTGCAAAGAGAGCTCTGCTTCAGCTCCTCGCTGCACGACACTCTCCCAAGGGTACCTGGGATGCTTCTGTGCCATGGAGAGGGATCTCAGGAAGGCAGCTCTCGTAAACAAAGATCCACAAGCCTTGTAATCATCACTCCTCCCTTTTCTCCCCCAGTCCAATTAAGAGACACTTTTCCTGCTAACCCCTCTGCTGTTATTTGTTCCTGAGGAGTTTTCCCTGCCCTTTTTCTGTGGCTGAATCCTTAATGGACTGGGCTCCACTCCAGCCCTGAGCTCCTGTCCGTGTGCAGACACCAAGGGCAGGAAAGAGACAACTTCCAAAACTGCTCCTGGGAAAATGGGAGCTTTTTTTCAAGAAAAAGCCTCGCTGCACAGGAAATCCAGGTGAGGAAAAGGGGTGCCATGAAAGACAAGTCATTAAAAGGCACACTGAACCTCATGTGGGGGTGCTCCTATTTGGAGATAAAGTGGTGTTAATTTGAATGAACTTTATTCCTGCCCGAGAAGGGTAAACGCAGCCTGATTAAAGCCACTTGAATTCTGAATCAGAGGCTCTGCCTGGGGAGTTAATGGCCAGTAACAGGCAGCAAACAAAGCCGGGTAATGCTTGTCACAGCAGGGTTCAAACTTCAGCACATAACTTCTTATGAACGGAGAACTATATTTCATCTCAACATATAAACTGACAACCCCAATTTTTACAGACATAGCAAGACAGTAAAATATGCCACGCTGCTTCTTCCCGTTCAAGGGCATACAGGGCCCTGTGAACAGGAGTGTAGGGTCAATCACAGATCAGAGGAGAGTAATTTCCACCACAGCCTGGAGGGGTGTAGTGACACCACCACCTCAGCCCTGCTCAGCCAAGTCTGTGCCACATCATCAAAATCACATCTTCAGTAAATGCAGAAGTTTACTGAGCTTGCTCAAGCCAGTTGTGACTCCTGTCCCTATTTACCATTGTAATTCCCCATCCACTTTCCTCTTATTTTCCATCTTGTTGCCGTTAATCTGTTTTTCATTTTCCCCTCTGCCAAATTCCTGCCCAGTGGAGCCCAGTAACTCTGAGTCAGACGTTTCTCTTCTGATGGAAGCTCAGCCAGCACTTCAGTGCCTGTTCAGATCTGCCTCCTGTCGTCCTGGCTGTGCAAGATCCCCAGTTTAGGCCTTTGGATCTGAACCCAGAGTCATGGATGCTTCATCACGGGAGCTGAAGGTACAACTCTACACAAACTGGAGCAGAGGGAGGCAATGCACTGGCTGGAGAAAGCTGAAGAGTTTGTCCTGGAATCCAGTATCTACTTGTAAGGAAAGGAGAAGACTCTGCAAGCCTGAAATACTTCCTTATTTTCTCTGATTGCAAATCTGAATTTTGGTGGTGAGAAGCACCTGTAACTCTGTGTGTTTGTCCTCCACTTACCCTCGGCCACAGCAAATTCACCGTCCCACCAAAACAGGGAAAGCTGTAATTGCATCTCCCCTTGCAGATGCTGGCTGTGGGGCTGTGACGAGCAACAGAGGATTTCTTGCTCTTGTTCTTGAAGTCATGGAAAGGTGGAACTTCCTTGATCCTCACCAACCACAAGTATTTCAAGTTGTTTCCATTTTTGAGCTGCATTTTCCTTCCCTGCCAAGCTTCCCCATCCATCAGACAATGCCTGGTCCTTATAATGAGGGTGCACAAAAGTGATGGGAAAGAAAGGAGGAGTGAAAAGAAAGAGGGAGGGGAAAAGGGAGGGAGGAGTAACATTAAAATCAACAGTTTCTCTTCCTCTCATTTTAGGTCAGAAAAAGTCTTCCCAACTTTACGAAAGGCATATTAAAAAAAACCCCCATAAATTCATGAACATGCAGTTATTACTTAGCAGACAAATTGCATTTCTTCCAAAATGTTCCAAAATGCATTCATTTTGAGAGTACATTACTTTCATAATACTGTGTGGAACATTAAATGAGAATTTCCCTGACTTGGCTACGGAGCACATTTTTATATCTCAGAGTCTGACACAGAGCCCAGGGTAACTAATGAAAATCTTTTCGAAAAGTGACAATCTTGTCTAGCAGCCTCGCCTGTTGAAGAGATTGCAACATAAAACAGATGAGTGCCCTGCTTGACAGCTAATTGTGTCGGGCTTAATTACAACAAGCAGAATTTAATCGGCTGTGCAGTGCAGTTTTTTAGGATGGGGGAACCATCTGGAATGTACCTTGCTCCCGGGCTGATGGAGGGGCGGGCATCGCTGGATTTCAAAGACAGGGGAGCAACTGTCTGTGGATTGAAATGCAGAAGTAGTTCCTTCCTCAGTGTATTTCATTTGAGCTGTTTGATGAATTTTAGAGATATTTATGCGAACCTGCATGCTGTTTCCTCGTGAAGACAAGGTTTTGGAAAGCTTCCCAGGCTTAATACGATGAGGCTCGTTTGCGTCCGTGCCCTGTGCTATGGCCAGAGCTCGACTCAGAGCTCTCAGGTGTCACATACTGAGTCGCTCTCTTGGTCCCTCACCTCGCAGATCCACCGTCTCCCACTTTTCCCTGCCCTGTGATCCTTGGGATGGCTCTGTCAGGTATAGCCAGTCCCAGCGTGGGACAGATCTCTGTCATAGCCAAGGGAACCTTTCCCTGAGATCCATCCCATCCCAACCCCCTGGCACAGCCCCAGCCGTTCCCTGGGTCCTGTCCCTGGTCCCAGAGCAGAGCTCAGTCCCTGCCCCTCCGCCTCCCCTCGGGAGGAGCTGCAGCCCCCGAGGAGTCTCCCCTCAGTGCCCTCTGCTCCAGCTGAACAAGCCGAGTGCCCTCAGCTGCTCCTCAAACCTTTCCCCTCCTCCATGTCTCTCCTTTGGACACTCTCCAACACCTTTAGATCCTTCTGACGTTGTGGCCCCCAAGCTGCCCCCAGGGCTCGAGGTGAGGCCGCCCCAGCTCAGAGCAGAGCGGGACAATCCCCTCCCTCACCTGGCCAGCGATGCTGGGCCTGATGTCCCCCAGGGCATGGTGGCCCTTTGGGCTGCCAGGATGTTCTGGTGACTCGTATCCAGCTTGCCACCCACCAGGTCCCTTCCTGAGGTGCTGCTCTCGAGCCTCTCATTCCCCAGTCAGGGATCTCCAGGCTTTCAGAGGAAGGGGTGTCACAGGAGAGAAGAGTCAGCCCTTTTCACGGTTATATATCCTCCTTCAAGCCTGGGACCTTCCACGGTGACTCCAGGCTCCTGTCATTTCTCACAGCCACCCCAGCAAGTCTGCACCCCACTCCCAGAGGCTGCTTTGGGTTTACTTGGAAGGAAACTGGGAGAAGAATTTAGCCTGGACTCTCCATTCTTTGGCCTTACACTGGATGTGCAGCAGCAGAGCCACTGTGCAGCCCCTGCTCCCCCTTCAGTGCTGCTCTGGGGCTGCTTAAGGGACCCCCAGCTCTGCACAAGGGAGAAGTGAAGCTCCTGGTGAGGTGTTTGTGTGCACTGAGAGCCTTTACAGCCTGTCTGTGAACAGGCAGCACAACCCATGGGTTATAGCAGGCCAGCAGCACCTGCAACACTGGGGTTTGGTTCATTCCAGGCTTCTCACATGACCTTGGGCAAATCACTTGACTTATATTTCTTGCCCCTTTGTTCAAATGAGGGGAATCAGACCATATGTAGGAAACAGCTCTGAGATCTCTAGAGAAGCAGCTCTTGCATCCCACACTCATTGCAAAACCTTCCTTCTGTTTCTTCCTCCCTCTCCTCTGTAATTTTCAAGCCAATAACCATTAGCCGTTCCCCAACGAGCTCCCCACCCCGGCAATTAGCATCTTTATGCCCATTTTACAACTGCAAAAACCAAGAGGCAAGGTCAGCCAGTGGCAGACTAGAAGTCAGAGGCAGGAGGATTGTGAGAACAGCCCATTTTCCATACCAGCATCCCTGCTTTGACCACTAGACCTTGCTACGCTCAGAAACCATATCAGGGAAAGCCAGACGACGAGCATTGTCCACAGTGCTAATCTTCAGAGGACCATATTAGTGCAATTTGATGTCAAGACGCCTTATCTATCATGAAGCAAAGAGTAAGATTAAAGGACTGAAGTTACAAGTGCCTTTTTGTTTGCACTAACTGGCTGAGTGTCTGTCTGGAAAACAGGGGCTTTCAATCTAAATTGCTGTCACGTTTGCCATACAGGAGTAGATTAGTCTCAGCACCCTTATTAAAAATACTACTGGCATTCTCCAGCAGCTGCTCCAAACGCTGAAGCTTTCAGTAACGAGGTTGCAAAGTGGATGTTGAATGCCACATACTGCTCTCTGCTTCCTGGTGTGAATCTGAAGCAGCTTTCCTGACACCAGTGGAATAACTCCTGGATTTACACCAGAATCCTGTGTTGGGGACCTGCTTGTTTTCCCTACCCTCTTCGCACCAGCTCAGCTGCAACGTCCTGTGCTCTCCCAGACTGGAAGAGCTGCTGTGGGCCTGGATACAGCTGCACAGATTTGTACTGGGTGATGCTGCCTCCAGTTTGTCCCACTAAAACTGATGCACACACTGGGGTAAGGACAGTCAGAATCAGTCCCTTCCACTGTATTGTATCTTGGTGAGGTGTTTCTTCAGAGCAACCCCGGAATAACTGGGGAGAAAAAGGAAGGAAGGTGGGAAAAGGTTAGGGAAAAAAAAAAAAAAAGAGGATGGAGCAGGAGAAATGCAAAAAGGAAAGGCAAGGAGGAACACGGGTAGAGTGTTATCAAAGGCTTTCGTTGTGTGCTAATGATGCTTTAATCCCGTAATGACATGGAGGTGCATGAACATGAATATGGAAGGCAGGTACTGCCGGGATCAAACACGCTCAGGGTTTTTTTTGTATTTTCACCTGAAATGCATCCAAACCGCGCTGTCAAACAGCGTTTGCTACACTTGTCTCTGCTGCTGCTCCTCTGCCTGGCAGCTACACTGACACCGCTCCAGCAACAGGGTGAGCGAGGGGAGAGGGACTGCAAACTTCATGGGGGAAGAGGATAATAACCATCAGAGGGATCAGTATCCTCCCGAGACCGCCGGGCTCTGCCACTGGCACCGACAGCCCCGCAGATGGCAGTGGCAAGTTAAAATCCAGCTCAGCTCAGCGCTCCGGCTGCAGCCCGAGTGCCTCAGCACGTACAGCTCCTCCAACACTGACCGAACCGAGAGCTTGTAGCCGGCCCATGCTGGTTATTTCCTGCTTCAAGGGAAAGGTCTTCCTTCCATTTTCTCTCCTCCCTGGTCTTGCTGTAGGAGATGACTTGAGGCTGTTCACAGAGCAGTGCTGGGAGGAGCTGGGTGGCAATGGAAGAACGGAACACAGGGCTGTGAAAAGTGGAGACATAAAGGCAATACTGGGGGAGCAGGGAGCAGCACAGTGAGGTAGAAAGGGGAGCAGATGGACGAGGATGCTTCTTACCAGGAAAAAGGGGAACCTACTGGGACAGGGTACCCAGAGAGGTTGGGGACTCCCCATCCCTCTAAGTGTTCAAGGCCAGGCTGGACGGGACTTGGAGCAACCCAGTTTAGTGGAAGGTGTCCCTGCCCATAGCAAGCAACTAGGTGAGCTTTAAGGTCTCTTCCAACCCAAACCATTCTGTGATTCTGTACCATCTCCTTGGCACTACTGCAAGCTCTGGGGTGAACCTCAGGCTCCATGTCCCTGGGAGCAGTTTGGACGAGAGGAGACTGCTCATTACCGTGTATTTATTTGCATGGTGCCACCAGAGCACAGGGGACTCCATAAGAGCAAGAAAATGGAGCCCTTGCCTTTAAGCACTTTGCGACTCAGCAATGAGAGAGAAGATTAATATGAGCTGGTGCTTTTGAGGGCAGCAGGGAGACAAAGTGCAGGAGAGGGACTTATATCACCAAGGCGTGGAACCAGGAGGTGAGCACAGGGAACTCAGAGGTGCAGGAACTGCATATCCTGGCTTTAAGCTGGATGTGGCACCGCAGTATCCTTTCCACCTGCTCTTTGCTCAAATTTCTAGCAGGAAGAAAAAAAGATGATTCCTGAGTCCTCCTGCAAGTTCAGTGGGAAAGGCAGAAATATGCATTCTTTTATTTGAATAATTTAATTATGAGACATCCAAGACACCAAAGAGTGGTTTATCTACTCCAGAGCTCTCAGTTAACAGCAGGAAAAATGGGACTTTATGGCATTGTGGATTTCCTTGCCCTGTACCCTTCAGGACACGTGGTGACACCAAGTTACTCAAGAGCTGAGTGCAGATCCTTGCCCTAAATTTAAACTTCTCAGCGTGGTTGTGTATCTCGATGGAGCTGTTCCAATGCACAGACTCAGGGCAAGCTGCATGCCAGACTCCAAATGCTCATGCCAGACTCCACAACACAGGAGGGAAAACTTCTCAGTTGGTTCTGAAGATGCCACCAAGGTCACAACAGCCAAAAATGCCCCAATCTCACCTGGAGCCAAGTGCATGTTTCATTTCTGGCTCTCTGCAAGAGCAGCATGGACATGCAGAGCCCAGTCCCTCCCCTATCCTTCTGTGTCTTGTGTCCATGGTCAGTTTTCCCATCCTGGATGTTACAGCTTCTTCTGTGGCTGCTTGGACAAGAATAACCTACTGCCTTTCTCACAAAGCCAATTAAGCAGGAGATGTAAACTCCTGCCTGACTTTAATCAGGTGAATTGCCTCGATGTCCTCATGGGCTCCCTGTGAAAGGGAGGTGGCTTCCATGTGGGCATGTCTGGATTCCTCCTGTTCCCATCTACAGTAGCAGGACACGTGCTCTTGTCCTGCAGCTGGGCCATTTCCTCACAGAGCAGCTCTTTGACCTTTGGGCATGCTCTGCATACACAACACCCTAGGGTTAAATGAGGTAAAAGATTAAGGATGTAAAGCATGAGCTGACTCCAGCCTGCCTGAGCTGGGAAGGGAGCAAGCAGGTAATTAACATTAATCCATCACCCATTGCTTTATTGTCAAAGTTGAGCAAAATTACTCCAGTGAGTCAGCTGCTACAGGAGATCCAAGGCAGTGCTGGCAAATCCTGAGCACTGGTGGCAGCCTGAGCACTCCCTGCTCCCAACCTTGAAGCTGCAGGTCAAGATGGCTCCTCTGGAAGGCCTTTTTACTCCCTTGGTCTTCCCTCCCACTGCTTTTTGTCATGTACTTTTCTCTCATCCTCTCCCTCTTGCCGATGAGCGATGGATTTGTCGTCTTCATGTTTCCAGGGTAACGAAGTTTCTCTGCAGTCCAGAGGTAGAGCAAACCCATTCTGCTGGAAAATTCAAAGCGAGGATTAAAATTTATAAAACAGCACATGGCCCTAGTGCGGCATCTCCCATTCCTGCCAATTTGTCCAAATCACGGCGTATACGTGGCAAAGCCGGTGCCACCTGCGCGGGATTATCCAGCGGGTCCCTCGTGGAAGAGGAGAGCCAGCACTTGGCTCATGGTCAGCGTTTGGTTTGTGGAGCCTAATAGCCATCAGTAGGTCTCACAGCTCCCTTGAAATCAGCCCATGTTCCTCTGAGGAATGAAGCTGGTGGATCCTGGAGAACAGGGAAAAGAGTGACTTTCTTTGTAATGATGATTTTGGATCTCCCAGTTGACCTGTTTGATCCTGTCCTTCCAGACAAGGAAGAATTAGCAGAACAACTTAGGGCCAAGTAAGAGTTTAAGCAGTCTTTAAGCAGAATGTGGTTTGGGTCGATCAGTTCCCCAAGAAGCCCAAGCAACAAAGGTAAGGATTTCCCAAGGCACCAGCTGGAGAGATGATGGTCTGGAGCAAACAATTTCACAGGACTGGAAGGGTAACAATTTATGCATTTAATATTTCGGGCCATCGAATACATTTCTTCTTGAATGAATGAAACCTCTGGGAATTAAGTACCCGAGTTCCTCTCTGGAACTGATTCCAAGGCATCCCAGTCTTTAAACACCTAAATTTCTCAGGCACTTTTGTTCTGCCTCTCACCAAACCACACTCCCTGCCCATGAAGGGCTTACATCCCAGTGATAAGACAAGAGCCAATAGTTTGATGCCAACAGATGGAAGCAATAAGCAAGTACAGTGACTGTAACAGAAATAATAAACAACCACACATAGAACATTTTCTCCTACATTGGCCAAGGAAAGTCCATTAATTCTCATCTGGAAATCCCTGTAACATTTGCAGTGAGGATCAGCCATGGTTGTTCATGCTGCTGCCCTGCAGCACACATTTGCCTTGATAATGTGGGCCATCACAGAGTAAATTCTGCTCTTTCCTCCTACCAGCTCCTTTCCCAATGCCCAGGGAAGCAGAATGCACTGAGTGGTAAGAGCTGAGCTGGGGTAGGGGGGGAGGGAAGGAGCCTCACACCTTGCAGAGGGGTCTTTCTCACCCTGTGAACTGGCCTGGTGAAACACAGGGCAAGGTGTCATATTTACAACACCAGAAATTATGCATGAGATGATCCCACAGCATAATTATTAATAAATGTTTAATTAATATCTTATGAATGTGTTGATAAGTTCATTAAAATGATGCATGAGCACATGAATATTCCAGAGCAGGCAGGAGTCTGGGAAGTTACTGTTGGGAAGTGTGTTAACAAGGTGATTACACGGTTTATGTGTGGAGTCTGCAAGTGCTCAGCTCACTCCTGTCAGATGAGCAGTTCCTGGCTTGCTTGGGCTGAAGGATCTCACTGCCACCTCCTCTCTGCAGATCTCTCACTTTCCTCTTTAATATAAACAAATGGATGATGTTTTCCAGTTAATAGCACGGACCAAAGCAAACGAGTTAATTGCTCTAAGAAGCTTTAGCTGCAGTTCCATCCATTGGAATTATTGCTTCTGGAAGAACGAACATTAAAAACCTCCAGCAACAATAAGCAAGATACCCAAAGGGTCAACTCCAGCAATTGCTGGTGTGCAGCAGAGATGTAAAAACACCCAAGCACTGAACGATTTTGTGTGCCTGGGCTCTTCCCCTCTTTTTTAGATTCAGAGAGCTAAGTCTGAGCTCACAAGGGGTTACCCATTGCACCCTAGATCTGTGTCCCAGCCCTTAGTGACTCACCTTTCCTTCATTTGTCTTCCTTTTTCATCTCAGAAGAGACAAGCAGGCTGGGGTGGGGGCAGAGTTCTAGACAAATTCAAATGCTGGGGGATTTTGAAGGCTGGAGAAGGCACGTTTTGGGTTTTGGCATTGTTGCACAAGCTGCTTTTGGCTGTGAGACTGAACAGGAAAGCCAGGGTAGCAGAAGAGCTGCTCTATCTAATCTCATCTTCTTCAACTAATAATCTCCCTAGCTGTTCATGCTTTTAGATCTGTTCTGTACTCTAACTAATCTATTTTATCAGTGCTTAAGTCATTCTGGATCCTTCCTCATCTGTTCTAATGATTTATAATCCATGTTGGATTCCAAGAACAAGTTTTAAAAGGCTCTTGTGAGCAGTCTAAGCTTTGCTGTAAGCTTCAGTCTGAGTTAGGTGCCTAAACATGAGTCAAAGTGTTGCAGCTACTCCTAAAGTGCTTAGGAAATTTCACTTTTGATGACTGCACCCTGAGACTGGGTCCATTCTTGCTAGATTTGGGTAGGTTTCAATCCAGGGGGCACCTGGTAGCCTTGCTTGGAGTGGCAGCAGCAGGGAATCAGGGCACAGGATCATTAACAGAAGAGAAGAGGTGAAATACAGTGTTTATGGCACTTGCAAAGTCTACAGTTGTGGATTTTTGGTACTTCCGCAGTACAAATAAAAGAGGGAGGCACAAATATGCTTCTCTTTGCAGTCGCCAAAAGCATCACACTGCCTAGAAGGTATTTTCAAACTGCCCGTGAGTGGAAACAAACGCACAGCCTTCTCTTCATCTTGTGCTGACTATTGTGGGTACCTCACTCAGGGCTATCAAAAGTCACTCTGGAGTAGAGATTATTAAAAACCCCACAGCTCCAATTATCTGGGGCATTGAGCAGCCTGGTGGTCTAGTGGAAGGTGTCCCTGCCTATGGCAGGGGCTTGGAACAAGATGATCTTTAAGATCCCTTCAAACCCAAACCAATCTGTGATTCTTTTTAACAACCTTACCTTGAATAATTCTACTCCCACCGCCCAGGAGAGAGAGCTGGTGATGTTCTGCTCATGTGAGCACCCAGGGTCACCTGGATGTGGTGTAGGGTCTCCCCCACACCATCTGCTCAGTGCCAGACTCACCTCTCCCACAGCAAGGCAGGAGCACACTGAGCATCCTCAGGGGACACCACAGCTCCCTGAGCTGCAGCCAGTCTCCCTTAGTGTACCTGTCTTTGTGCCTCCTATCCTCATATATTATTACTGTCTGTGATCACAGCTTCCCAGCACCTGAGTTATGGTCCTGCCCAGTAAAACATGCTCGCACATCACAACACACCCATCAGCTTAATTCTCACTTTGACTATGTGCTACCTTTCAGGTGTTTTGAATAGGAGCACTAAGCACCTTTCCTCTTTATGTGGTACATCTCATCCTGCAAAGGGTGCTTTGGTTCATATTTTGTGCAGAAATACAGAGGGGGAAAAGTCAGTCTTATTATTACATAAATAAAACTAGTGACTGACTTGGGAAAAGCCTCTAATGAGGTCATAAGGGGAGAAATGCCACCACTGCAACTGGTGACCTTTTCTCAACTCCAAATCAACATTTGCTAGATACAGACATATTCCACTGGTTGTTTATAAAGAGACTGAGGATTTTTGCTTGCAGAGAGATCTGAGTTTCCGACTTTTCTACTGCTCACAACCTCATTCTAACAGTGCCTTGCAGATAATGACTCACAGCCTTGCAAGGGATTTCACTGAAAGTTTGTGAGAAAGAACGAGTCTTTTCTGCAGCCAGAGAACCGGACAGGAGGTTGGAAACATTTCATTTTCTAGCAGCCATCAGCAAGCAAGAAGGGTTTGCAACTTGGTAAACAAGTAATAAAAAGCCCATGGCCAAACTTGCCTTCCCTCAAGAACAAGGAGAGGAACAGACAGTGAGGGCCAAATGACCTCACACCTCTCACCACACCAGGTCCAGCCCCAGCACATGTTCAGCCCCACCGGGCACTGCAACTACAGATTGTAGCCTCCTTACTCTGAGAGATGGACAGACATACCAGCCTTACTGGTATTTCAATGCCAGCACAAATAACCTACGAGCCCAAACAACAAACAAACTCAGCTTGATAGGTCTGAGCAGCTTCTTCTAAGAGCTACTGCTCCTAAACTTGATCCTTCCCCTCACTTGGCTTTCCCAGTGCAGAGCATCAGCTCCATGGGTTGCTCCATGTGGAGGACTGTGGTGGCTTTTTGGCTGTCCCCTTGTGCACCCACACCCACGCTCATCCCAGCAGCTCTTTGCCTCTCACCTGGGTCACGCTGTAAATGAGAAGAGGTTCAGGCACCAGTCATCAGTGAAACAGCAACATCTTTCTCCTTGACATTCAGGCAATTGAAAAGCTCCTTGTAGGGTCAAGCACAGTGGCTTTTAAATAATTCATCTTGTTTGTTAGTGTGTTGGCATTTAAAAGCTGGCTGAGAGAGAAAAAGCAGCTGGGGTCCCAGTGCTCTGTGTTCTTTATAATGGGGCCACTGGAAGCCCTTGTGCAGACACAACCCCCCGCACAGTCACCTGTTCCTGCACTCACGTGTTTCCTCTCCACATCCCACTGTAGCCCATCACACCTCCCACGTGTGTTCTGGCTCCTCAGGCATGGTCATGGACATGCTTCCACCCTCATTTGCACATCCCCTCCCTCTCCACATCCCCAAAACCTCCAGCCTCACACCAGCACACCCGCTCACTCAGAGCTCCTGTTGCTGGGCTGGGTGGATGTATAGGTGACTACACCTGGCCCTAAACTGTACCTGTGCCCCTCCTGGCATGCTGGCTGCAAAACACCAGGAACCCCATGGCTGTGGTTACCTGGGTGTCTGTTATTGCCCCGGAGAAGGGGAGGAAGACGTGGGAGGAAGAAGTGGGTTTATGCAACAAATCTGGGCCACAGATGCCTGGACACAGCTCCTTTCAGAGGAGCAGCCTTCTGTGATAGACCTGCCTCCCAACCCCAGGGCCATGGCCATGTTCCCTCCTAGAGCAAGACACATCATGAGGTGTTGTGCTCTGTCCTTCCACATCACTGCTCTGTGGAAGAGGAGAGAGGGGCAGCAGCCAGAATCTACCTTGCTGAGTCTGAGCTAAACATTTTGGAGGACCTGGGTTGAATTTTCAGGCTTGTGATGTGTTGCCAAGAGCTGTCACTTCTAGTTGGATCTGTCACCTTGAGCAGCGTGTTAGCAGGTGGTGTCACACCTCTGCCTGGGATCACTGAGTGGAGATGGGGAAAGGAGCTGGAAACACATGTGACCTTCTGCCAGTGCCTCTCCTGTTGCAGTTTGTCACTGTGGAGCATTTTATTACTGCAGTCACCCTCCACTGCCTTGTTTTAAAGCTGATGGCAGGGGAGGGCAAGCTGGGATGAAGTCAGGATCCACCACCCTGGTGTGGGGCCAGCTCCCTTCCCGAGGTCCAGCACAGCTGGGGATGGTGCATCAAGGCTGTGGCTTTGCCCATTTCCCCAGTGTTTGCTGAGGTCCACGAGCAAACGCCTTTGACATTGCTGCAAAATGTGTTTGTGGAGGGTCTGGGCTCTTTGAGAGCAGGTGGATTTTCCCAGGGGGAACCCAGGCATTCTGTCCCCTGCTCTGCTCTGCCCCCCCACAGCTCCCACCTCCCCAGCTGGGACTGAACTATAGATATTTCAGCTCCCTGTGCTTGCACTCATGGGTGTCACCTCTAAACATCCCAACTGCTGCCTACCCCCTGCCCCAGGCCTGTAAGAGAAACATTTGAATCTACACATTGTTTTGGTCTAGTCTAATGAAAAGCTGATTAAAAACTGCCCTTCTCTCTGTCTCCAGGACATTTTCTGAATATTGAGAAGCACCCAGGTTCCAGCACGTAGGAGCTGATCAGTCTCCTTCTACCGTACATCCTGTATCCCTGATCCTGCAGGGCAAAGAACTGGGAAGGAGAGAGAGAAAGGCAGTGAGATGCTCAGGACTGCAGCTCTCACCACACAGTCCAGAGGCACCAGACAAGGCTGGTGTCAGCCAGTCATGGCTTTTACCCTTTGAGGAGATGACCATCCACCCTATCTACTTATCTTACTTATTGCTTTTTGATTATTTTTTTATCTGCCCCAGCCTCCCAGAGTCCTTGCCCCTCAGACTAAACCCCTTTCCACCCTGGGATCACTTGCAGCTTTCTCAGCCCTGTTTGCATAGACCCAATCCTGTACTTAAGTTCAGCATCACCAAAGAGACTAAACAGCACAACTCAGGGGAGCAGGGAGAAAAGCAAACTGCTAAAAAAACAAGAGGAGAAAACATGGAGCTGATTTTTGTCATCACAGCTGGACTGACAGCCCTGTGAGCTGGAGACATCTGTACCACAGACAGCCACTGCCTCGTGGGGCTGCACTGCTCTCCCTTCCAAGGGACAGAAACACCAGTGCTTCTGTGATGTGCCTCTGGAATTAGAGTGTGCAGCAATAAATAGAAGCTGATTTTTGAGGAAACTACTCATCTGCAACACACACCTTTGCCTGCAATACCACCCTCAATGTGCTTGCCAGGGCTTTTGTCATGTACAGCGGGTAACTGTGCAGACACCAGGGGATCTGCTCCAGATTTACACCATGGTGGGATGAGAATTTTTGCCCAGATCATTTGTGTGGCGATTTTCTTTTCTCCCCACATCCTTCTCCCCCACCTCTGAAAGCAACTAATTAGCCTTGGTTTCCAGCAACTTGCCTTCTAGCAAAAGTCAGGCCTTGCTGCAATAGCAGCCCTAATTGCCATGTCAGATATTTCCTAGCCTCATTCATTCCCCAGCACCATCAGCTATTGTTATAAATTAATAAAGCCTGGACACATCCCGTATTTAAGAATGAAAGCACAGAGAGAGGGATGTGACAGAGCATTAAAGAGACAGGAGATCTGAGGGCTCCTGACAGGATCCCAAGACTCTGATCTCTTTGCCTGTTTTCCAAAAACAACAACAAAATGTGGGTCTGGAGGTATTTCTAAAGGCAGCTGCCTAAAAACACATCCATTCAGAACTACAGGGTATTTTTAGACTGTAAAAGAGAGCAGATATAAATATGTCTTCATTCCTGCTGCAATCTCATTGGCTTAATCAGTTACATCACTGATAGGTTTGATCCATGATATCTGAACAGAGCTTCTATTACAGAGTGAGCACACAGAGCAGGGACATGTGTGTGTGCCTGGACGATATATATGTTTTTATATATTTGCACACAATATATGTATGTATATACGGGCATAGACACGCATACCCCTCCCTCTTCTATTTAAAAAAAAATGCTGCCTGGATCATTTTCACAAATAAGACAAACCCCGTATTTTGCTGGCAGAACGATTATGGCTGTCAGGTCTGATGGACGCAGAGTCTGCCATGAATTATGCATAGAGGCTAATTATAAACTGGCAGATTTCTGGCACAAATGGGCTGGAGATCCCAGTTATCTGTGACTGATGTGCTCCTCCCGAGTCCCTGAGGCACCAGAGCAGAGGGACAAACGGGTATCTTTTACTGTTGCCCAAAGTGACTCACTCCATATGGGATGAGTTAGGTGGGGACTCAGCCCTGTTCTTAAAGAAGTTCTGCATGACCCCAAAAGTGACCCTCAAAGCCACAAAGGTTGCGTGCTCCAAACTGGCATCCCAGTCTCTAAGGATTTGATGAGGGTAACTGCAGTGTGAAACAACTACAAGGGGTGTGCCCTCTGCTCCACAAATCTACTCCAGCAGTGGGACACAGATGGTTTCCAAGGAAAAGGCATAAAATAGATGATAACGGTTCAAAGCCTCTTCTAATCAGCACTGCTTCCTGCATCTCTGTGCCTTTCCCTGTTATGATTCCCAGCAGCAGGAAATATTGTGGCTCCTCCCTTCCCCTGTGCTCACTACAGCACAGCCCCTGTGGCTGGTGATAAAGAGTCTCTAATGCAGAGCAGTGAGGACTGGATTTTTCAGAGAGTCAGCGGATGAGCTCAAAGAGTTTGAGAGGCCCTGACCCAACCTTGCTAATCCACTGCTGCTTGGGAAGTTTCTGAGGCTCTGCCAAAGTCCACAGGCACGAACAGGGCTGCAAACCCTGTGCTGAACCAGTCCTGAGGTGTGAAGGTGAGGAAGAGGAGGGCAGGGAAGTCTGGCCTGACTGGGAAGCAGAGGCACTGCACCAGTCCAGGCTGAGCAGTGTGGTCAGGCTGGATGTGGGAGATGCATTACCTGCTTCCAGGCAGCATTTCAGGTGTCTCTCCCTCCCATCACTCCTCAGCATTTTCTTGACAGTCCTCTGTGAGAGTTTGTAGCTCTGGTTTAAAGCTCCTTGATTTCTTTGAGGCTTTGGGCACTTTCCAGGACTTTTATTCACCCATCAGTCACTGGCTGGAGAACAAAGCTCACAGGCACAACCAAAGGTCAGGAGAAGTTCCCTGTTCAAAGTCTTCTCCTCAGCAGGAGTTAAATACGGCACCGAACTCCACCGCCAAGCACGATGCCCCTCCAAGGTTTTGTTCCCGTGGCTGGAGCTCAACTCCGAACAACCCAGAGGCCACAACGCCCAGGCTTTGACTGGAGGTTTCACACAAAGTGCCAGGCTGTGCCCCGCACCAGGAAACCTGGGCTAAGGATGGCAGATAAGGAAGATCAGAAAACCCATGACCACAAATTCCTTGTCTGAGGGAAACAGCCAAGGCAGATTTCTCCAGGCTTCTCCAAGCCATTAATCTTCTGCCCAGCAATATAAGGCTTAATGCTGTTAGCATTGGACACCTAAAGGGAGAAATTCAAGGCTTATTGGTTCAAATAATCCAACTAGTTTCCAACTTCAGTGGATATTTCATTACTGCCCGGTGAGGCCAGTTACTAGTGGTGCCTTTAGGACACACCTACGGAAAATGAACACCCTGTGTGGGCCCCTGAGTCGCCCTGGCTCTCTGATAGCTCCAATTCCCACTGGAATCAAAACTCTCCTGGGGGATTGGCAGCACCTGAGACACAGCTTTGATTTCTCACTGCTTGCTGGGTCGCACACAGCTGCCCTGGCCGTGTGTGCAGCCACCAGCCCTGTGCACCAAGAGCAGATCCCCAAATCCCGAGTGGGCTGAGAACACCCGAGGCACAGCAAATAATCTTATCACACATCTGTCCCTGTCCCAGCTCCCTCCAAAATAAAAGGGCAGGTTATGATCAAGAGAATGAATGCCCCTAATAAGGCCAGGGCTGGTAAATAACATTATGCCCATGTTTGCTCTGAACCATTCATATCCTTCCAAGCAGAAAGGTAACAGGAATTATGCAGCACTAACAGATCGTCAGCTGTTGGGAGCTTTCAAACTTTGTCTCTTCTTTCAGTGCATGCTATAAAAATTACCCCTCAGAGACTTTTCTTTCTTTTTCTTTTCCTCTTGACATACTGTAGACATAAACTCTCCCTGCAAGGAAATTTCTTCTCCCATGCATTCCAAGCTCAGTGACATTCTTCACGGTGCCCCGGAGCACAGGAGCCCTGTGTGCATCTGTCTCTTTGGTGTGAACTTAAAGATCAGAAGTCATTCATTTACAAAAATAGTGAGGACACTTTTTTCCCTTCTTGCCTGAGTCTCTTCCTAAATCTCAAGGAAGGAGGAGCTTCCCAGATGCCAAGGGAAGGGAGCAGCGTGCCCAGGATGGGGATCTTGCGCATGTCAGGATAACTGTGATGCAGAGAAGACAGACCCAGCTGATGATGTGCATAAATCCCCCTTTTCTATACTCTGCCTTCCCCACCCTGCACTTCCTCTGCAGTTTTAATGTTTTGTTTCAACCTTTGGATTGTATTAAAATATTAATGCGGACATTTTATTACAATTTTATATTCTGTGGTTAATATTTTAATACAATAAAAGCCCAAATGAAATCTTTCAGCGTTATCGGGTGAAATGATTATGCGCAATTGAAACAAAACAATCTGCCAGAGCCAGGAAGATGTTTTCCTGGAATTTTCTTTCCTGGGTATTTTCCAAAGGCCATTCTTTTGTTCTGGTGGGTGAACAGTCCTCCTTCCTTTCGAAATGTTAGGAATTCAGTTGGACTGTGCATTGCAGTACCTCAAATTGAACCAAACACCCCTAATGGGGCTCAAGCTTTGATTTCTTGCTATAAGATCTGATGTACCTCTGAGGCCTGAGAGGAATGGGCATGGACCAGAAGCTTCTAAATGAAGATAAGAGGGTGCCCAGCTCTGCTGCCTCCTGCCACATGCCATCCCAGCACATCATCCCATGGTGCTGAATTTCCTGTTCTGCTCCCCCACAAGGACCATGGTGACAAAGTGAAGACCACCACATTGTTCTGCAACAACAGAGCCGGTGAATCCCCGGGAAATGTGGACTTTGGTTAGTCGGTCTGAATGCTCTGGAGATGCCCATTGGGTGCCATGGGCCTGTGGTACCTCCTCTGTTTTATGGCATGAGAAAGCTGTTAACACTTCCAAACAATTTTTCAATTTAAGGCAGATTAAGGGCAAAATTCTAGTGGGACTAATAGTGTGTAATCTTCTTTCCATTCCTCCTCCTGCTTTATGAAGAACAGTACACTGCAATGGTGTATTTCACACTCCAATGCTGATATTTCAATTTCCTGCTTAAGTTACAATAAAAACTGCCCACACTGCTGATGCTCCCATGAAGAATAATTTATGTTGATTGACGTTCTTTAATTCCCCTTGGATGCAGCTAATGATTAGGAGATGCCAGGAAATTTAAAAGCATGGTCCTACCTGCGGACTCCTCTAAGCTCCTTTGGAAGGCTTTGAAAAGCTTCCAATTTCAAGCACAAAACACAGCTACTGATCTTTAAGCACCTTCCTTGCCTTCCCTCTCTTCCTCCCCTACTTTTTCCTCGCCCCACAGGATGACAGAATTAAGTTGCTGAGCTTAATCAAAGTCCAGGGAATTGAGTTCATGGCAGCAGGGCAATGCTGGGAGACACCTTCCCAAGGCTCAGGGCAGGGTAGCTGGTTGCAGGTTACCCTGCCTGCATTCCCAAACAGGTCTTCGGGACAACCAACAGTTTGATGAAAGCTGAAAAACCCATGAGTGGAGTTTGTATTGATTTTTAGGGCCACTGGGACAGATTTCAAGACTCTGATGGGCAACTCCATCTTTATGTATTGGACAACAGAGTGACACAAGTAAGGTGCTGGCAGAAGGGAGCAGAAGCACCAAACCTCAGGTGCCAGCAGTTCTGCAAGGATGTGCCCTGGAGTTTTCCCCCATGTCCCCAGTTCTGCCAGACAACGTCATCTACTGGGCCAAAACTCCTGTATAGGAATTTATACAGAATCAGGCACCTGGGTACGAAATCAGGCTGCAAACCTGCTCCAAAATCAGTCCCAGCATGGACACTCTCAAGCCGACTTTGCTGGCATCCTTATGTTGATCAGATCCGAGAAAACATCTTTTCCCCCTCCCTCCACTCAGACACACCTTTCCCAGCATACCATCTGCCCCTCACACATCTTTGCCCCTGCCATGAAGGAATTGTGTGTGTTATGTCCTTTTGCCCAGAGAGTTAATGTTTTCCTTGTATTTGGTGAAGGAACTGTCTTTAGATCTTCTGTGGTCAGGAACTGTCTCTCCATGAGGAGGATTTGCCTGTATGGCAAGGATTTACTATTCCAATCAAAATTCAGCTCCACAGGCTACTAATCCAGCCTATCTACAGCACAATAATCCATCCAGCACAATTACGTGAGGGAATTTGCCTGTGTGGACAAAATCTTGTAGGCCCTTTGCAGGCTGGTAAGTGAAGAGGAAAAGGGAATTGGTCCCTGGAGCTCCCCAGATTTCAGCAGATTCCCTCAGGAGCACCAACAGGGCTGTTGAAGCTCAGAGAGTTAAAAAGCAACCCCAAGCAAGGGAAGCTGAACATCGTTTCAAAATGCTGAGAAATCTTCTCATCAAAATAATGTCAGAGCCTGTCACGGCGGAGGGAAAACAAACGCGCGATACATGATGGTTCTGCATGAAATGTAAAACGCTGTTTAGTTAAAACAAAACTCTTTCAGAGCACTCCGATGGGGAAGGGGAGGGAGGGAAGAGGTAAAGACAAAAAGCACTTCACTTTGTAAGCCTAAAAAGATATTTAAATGGAGAAACGTGTCGAGGCGTGCACAGCCCGGCCGGCGCTGCCAGCGCATTGTGGAGCACAGCGAGCAGCAATTACTGTCACTCAGGGAGGTGGAACCTCTTCCCCCAGAGCTCATCAGGCTCCTGCTTACTGCAGAGCACCCTATTGCTCTGCCATAGCCACCACGGGATGATGGGAGTGGAGGGGAAGGACCTTTTTTGAATACCCAGACGAAGAAAGAAAGAGGAGACAGTGCTGAATGGGACTGTGCAGAACAGTTGTCAATGAGGTGTTGGATCGCTGCAAATTGAATTCCTACACTAAGATATTTCGCTCCTTCCCATGGGCCTTGTTTCTCATGCCAGGAAGCAAAATGCTGTTTACAGGGAGGCACTGCCATTGCTGCAGAAAGCCCAGGCTTGGAACGTGGATTTCAGGGTGCCAACACACAGCTGTACCTCGAAACACCCCTGCTTTGGCCCTGCTTCCTGCTCTCCAGAAATCCTCTGATGGAGAGTTCAACCAGATCCTTGGTTGGTAGAAGTGGCTCTGAATCCCAAGAGAATTTGACAGAAGGGATGCAGGCAATGGGACTGCAGTCAGCAGAAAGGCTGTTGGGACTCCATCAGTTCCTCCAGTTTGCTGCTGTGGAGGACAACAGGACTCCTGAATGTGTCTCTTACCCCACCTATACACTCCAACCCATTTAATCTCCCCCTTCCCTGCCTGTCTATGGAACAGATCCTTTTAACAGGTAACAGTTAATAATGACAGCCAAAAAAGGACACCAGCATAGAAGACAGTGACAGAAATGAACGGCAAAGGAAAGAAAAAGGCTCCGTTCAGAATTGTGGAAGATCAGCAAACCTGCAGAGAGAGACTTTCCTGGACATGCCTTTAATCTTTCTCGCTTCTAGCCCTTAATAGCAGAACCTGATTCGAAGACTTGGTGATTGATTTCCAGCCCAGACGCAAAGTGACAGGCTCATTTTCGAGTATTGCACAGCTATAATTCCGTGTTTTATTTGTTATTATTGTAACCTGCTGATGGAGTGGGGCTCTATTCAAGGTAGCGGGTAACAACTCTGGCTCGAGGCATTATTTAGAGTTGGGTGTTTAATGCCAGAGCCTCGTGCCTCTTGATATTTATGAAGAAGATCTTGTAGCTGCAGTGCTCATATCTTATTTGTTTGTTGTTCAAACAAAGGATCAGGAAATTGGATGCTGTTTCTGGTGAGTGATATCATCTCAACAGTTAAGGGAAGGCCACTGGTTTTCACATGTTTCTCCAGCACAGCAATGAGAGGAACTGCCTCCAATTCAAGGTGAATGAGTCACCTTGGAAAGTGCTTTGTCTCTGTAAACAGGGAAAGGCCCCACTCCATAAACCCACAGGACAGAACAGAAGCTCAGCTAGGGCTGAGCAGCACTCTCGAGGTTGTGGGGCCCAGCCCCACTGACTGTCACTGAAGTTTCTCTTCTCATTTGCCAGTTTTCCCCGTTTCTTGCCTTAATTTCTCCCTCTTCTAATTTAAAATTTTGCCTTGGAGGACAGCACACAGCATTTTTCTCACTCAGAATAAGGCTCTTGGAACAAAAACTTTCCATCTAGATTTAGCAAGAGCCCCCTTCCCACTGGGCACCAGTATGGAAAATTCTGCTGGGTCTGTCAGGGCTTTTGTGGGATTAGGGCACATCTATGTAGCCAGAGCAAAGGGTCATGCTGGGTCTCCACTTTTCTAGGCCAGAAAAGTGCTTTAGCCCTGACCTGGCAGCTCATAAGCTGTGCCTGACTGGTTTAAACCTCAGCTAACTCCCCTTGCCTTGCAGCACGGCTGCACAAAGGAGATGGTGCACAACTTCCTGCACTCCATGAACTTATCTGTGAGCTCCTAAATCACTCTGGCAGCTTGGGAAAGTTCATTCAGCCTGAGAAACTGAACCTGCTGCAGCAGCAGAAGCCAAGGAGTGGACTTTATGCTCAAGCTCCGAAGTTTAACCTTTGCTGTGCTTCTCTGCAGGAGCGAGCTGTGGCATTTGTGTTCCGAACACCGGAGCTGTTAGTGGAGATCTCTGGATGCTGTCTGGAGGCCCCTCAAACAGACACAAAACACAATTTCTTCACAGACTGACAGCTTATGCTGAGATGTTGAAATGTCTCTATAAAGTGTTTGGCATTGTTATTCCAGTTTCTCATTAACTGTGTAGAAGACCAAATGCTGCCTACTCACGAAAGGCTACAAGCTCTGTAGGGTTGTGCAGTGAGAACCAACAGACTTTGTACCAGTGAGGGCAACTTGGAGGTGATCCAGTGTTATCTCTTTCTTAAAAATCTCTCATTTTCTAGGCTTTCTCACTACACCCTGGTCAGCAAGGCACTTTTCTTCAAAGAACCAGTAGATATAGCATTTTGTGATATGGTTTAGTGGCCGTGGTGGTATTAGGTCAAAGCTTGGACTTGATGATCTTGAAGGTGTTTTCCAACCTTAATGATTCTATAAGCGTCAGCATTGACAGCAACCCACACCAATGAGATATAAAGAGCCTTTCCCTGTGCCTGTGCCAGCTGGTGACTCGATGGACATGCAGAGCACAGGAACACAGCTTGGTTTTGTGCTGCGCACCGTGGTGTGACTCAGGGCACCCACAGCGAGAGACAGGCAACTTCTCTGCACCTGCCAGTTTGCCAATCCCAGGAATGAGAGGGGATGGATGAATATCTATCTCACCCAAGCTGCTACTGGTTCTATTTTGCCAGTGTGTTATTCATAAAAACAATCTCTGGTGCCAGCTCTGGTTGCCAGCCAGGGCTGCAAACTAATGGACTTGCCTTTTGTACTGAGCATGCGAAGAAGCTTCCTCTGAGTGCAGGAGTGGGCCACGCTCCTCACTGTCATCCTTCTGGAGGTGGTGGCAGCCAGCTCCTTATGGACTTGTCAGCAAATGGGACACTGAAATGAGGGCAGAGCTAAAATTGCTGGAGCAGCTCTGACCCTTCCCCAAAGAGGAGACTGCAACAGTGAGGATGGCAGGGGAGCCAGTGTCGCCCTGGATGCCCCGCAGCCATTCAGCTGGCCTGGAGGGGTGGGAGGACAGGGAAGAAGCAGGGAATTAGCTGAGGGCTTAGAAGAGGGGTTCATAGGAGAAACACAGCTGTCCTTTGGAGAACCCTGTGCTGAGTTGCATCAGGCCCAGCATCACTGGCAGGGCAAGGGAGGGGATTGTTCCACTCTGTTCTGCACTGGGGCGGCCTCACCTGGAATATTGGGGCAGTTTTGGTCACCACAATATAAGAAACATATTAAGCTCTTAGCTGCACAGCTGCCTTCCTGCAGGGAGGCTGCAGCTGGCCCTGCTTCCAGAGCCCATCTGCCACCTTTCCCCAGCCTGCTGAACACCCCTGTACGTGTGAGCCAGAACCCTGATCCATCACGGCTGTCCCAAGCCCAGAGAACATGCAACTACCTGCAAGAAGCAGAGATTTTCCTGGAAAATCCTCTCATGGCACACTCAGGAGAGCTGAGGCACTTCAGTCCTGTTGTGGTCCACTATCCCCAACTTGACTGCTTAAAAACCACGTGTTCAGGCTAATTCTGTGTCCTGTAGTGGATCAAAACTGCAACCTGCTAGAGTTTCCCACTGTAGAGAAAGGATATGACAGTGCCGAGTACTGGGAGGATAAGTATGTTAAATCCAAGAGATGTTCATCTGTCTCAGTGGTGGGACTAACAGGGGCAGAACAGCAGAAGGGAGTCAGGGACTGATGTTGATGTGCCTGGGATGCTGCTGATCATGAGTCAGGCACTGCATCCTATCCCAGCCGACAATCTCGAAGCTACACACAATTAAACTTGATGCTTCTTCCCCTCAGCCTCCCCCTTTTCCTTTTCCAAAGCTTCTGGCAGCCTTTTTTCTTTTTTTTTTTCCCCTCCCACCAAACACAGCCCTCTTGTGTTCACAAGAGAAATAGGGAGAAAGCAGTAACAACAGCTCCTGAATATGAGAGAATTATCAGAAAAAATGGATTTTCCACAACTTAAACTCCATTTAGATGGCTCAGGGAGCCTCGAGCAGCATCCCAGAGGCTTCTGCCCAAACCCCACAAGAGCGAGCTGAACATCAACTCGAGCATCACTTTTTTTCTGCCTTCCCTCTCACTCCCACCTCCCTTTGCTTTGGAAACAAGGATTCCTCAGAGGTTTGCAGATCTAAACATGCAGTGCTTGGAAGAAATAAACCCCATGTGCTGTTAGCTGAAGGGTGGAGAGGAAGAGCAGCAGGGAAGAATACAGATCAGTGTGTGTGTGTGTGTGTGTGTGTGTGTGTGTGTGTGTGTGCACACGTGTGTGCATGGCCACACTCACATGCTGCAACACGGCTCAGACGGTCTGAAATGAAACGAGCAGTCGTTTATATGAAGGTTTCCATAGAGACTAAGGTTTGAAAGAATTAAGGTGGAACGATTATGTATGTACTGAAGGGCTTGAGATAAAAATAACCTTGCTAAGCGTTGCATGGACTAATTAGATGATGATCCTTGACTTCCAGCTCTCCTTGGTGTTACAGTCACTGGGCTCCTGGGCTTGCCCACGTGTGCAATGGGGGATGAAGCACCTCAAACTGCAGCAGTGATGCACAGCCTTGATGCCCGTTTCCCTGAAAGGCTCTTATGCTCTCCCAAAGGCTCGTCTCTCCCTACCACTCTGCCAGCTCAAGCAGAAACAGCGTGTGCTCCAACCCTCCTGCTGTCAGACCTGCTGTCACCAACACCCAGCAAAACCCTCGGGGTCACAACAGTGAAAGAAAGAAAGAAGCAGAAAGGTAAGGAGTGAGGATCACTGGTGGGTTTCCACCAGTCATGGCAAGGAAAGTCTGCCCCAGAGGCAACCCAGTTCACTGACACCAGCCCAAAGGCGTCTCCTCGACGGCAGCCTGTGCTCTCCAGCCTCAGACAGGGGTGTGTGACCTCCCATGACTTACAGGAGCTCCAGGGAGCAGCAGGAAATGTCACATCCAGGGCAGGAGGGAGGGACAGTGGGGACAGGCTTAGTTTGCTCCGTACTCTGTGCGAATGCCCTGACATTGGTTTGGCACTGCTTCCACGCCCAGGTACAAACAAGAAAAAAAAACCCAAAAGGGAAGACCCTAAGGCAAAGAAATGGGAGGATCTTTGACAGCAGCTCCCACCCTGTGTTGCGATGGAACAGCTGCTCAGTCTTAGCCAAACCTTTAATCCCTTAGAGACTGGGTGGATTTTTTGCCCTACTTACTGAAAAAAAAAATGGAGTTTGGGTGGCAGATCAGCAAGAACTGCTTTTGCACTTAGGTCAAAATGGCGGTGTGGGAAAACTCCTCTTTTGAAGCAGCCAGAACAGAATCTTCTCAATGCTTCTCTTTGAAAAAGGGCATTTTGTTTGGAACTGCAATAACAGGCTAAATGCATCCAAGAAAGCAACAGAAACTTTTGCTCTGGTGTGGCACAAACACAACTCTGTGAGGCCAATTATTTCTACTTCATTAAGGGATAGCAGAAAAAACTTTGTTTCAGGTGGCCTCCCCCCAAACATTTCACTGTCCAGTTTCCTCCAGTTAAAGCCATGAAACAAATTAGAGATTTCTCTCTCAGCTGCAGTCCTCAGCCAGAAGAGCAATTTCCGTGCTGCCCTCAGCCCAGCTGTCTCACAGTCTGGTATATAACAAGCCACACTGACTCCCAGTACATTTTTCCTAAAGCAAATTCCTAATGATGGTTATGAAAATGTCCTTATGGTTTCGCAGCTGATGCAAAACCAACATACAGTAACAGGCTCTGATTCACACATGAACATTTCTAAAAGCAGCCTCTGATTTTTGGGGCTGTGTGCGGGTCATAAAATCGTATCCTGAGCTGGAAGAGACCCCCAGGGATCATCAGTCCAACCCCTGGCCCGGCCCAGGACACCCCAACAATCCCCTGTCCAGGATTGCTCCTCCAGGAGCTCTTCAGACAGAATGGAGATTTCTGCCTCTACATCCACTGTAAAAGCTTAAGAAGTGATTTATTAGAGGAATATTTCCCCCTGTGCACAGAATAATCCCCTTCAGTCACTCCTCTCTGCCTGAAAGACCACAGTGTCTCCTTCAGAAGTGTCTTTAACACAGAGGCCAGTGACTGTTCTTGGCTGTGGCAATGTCAGGTTGGTGACAATGTCAGCTCTGCTGATTTCTGAGTGTGGCTCTTGTTTTCCTCGGGTGAAAATGATAAGAGACTCCGGCATCTATTTCTGCCTTCCACGGCACCCCCCCTATAAAGATCAATCCTGTCTGAGTGCAACAGAGAGCTGCAAGGGCTGGAATTAATTCAGACAGACAGCATGTTCCTCTCTGTAAACAGTGCCATGGCTCTGGCATCTGCAAAGGTTCCATGTGATGCAGGAAACCTGAGTTGGACCCAGAGGCTCAAGATCAGTGAGGGCAGGAATGGGGAGCAGGACGTCTGCAGACAGCCCAGCCCAGGAGTGTCCTGTGCTGCTCCAATCCGGCACAAGAAGGAGGAGATATGATGAGGTTTGACATGAGCAGCAACAATACAACTTTTCTTCTTGCTAAAGCAGCAAGTTTCCAACTCATCACTTGTTCACAATACAGCCATCAAATTGCCAGATAGGTCTAACTTCAGCCTGGTCTCCTATCAAACCAGGTGTAAGTGATCAGTGTGTGCACAATCCTGTGTGCATTTATATTCTTTCCCTTTTCCTTATCCTACTGGAATTCACAGAATCACAGAATATGCCAAGTTGGACCCGCAAGGATCATCAAGTCCAACCCTTAGCCCTGCACAGGACACTCCAAGAGTCACACCCTGTGCCTGAGAGATTCTGAACTCACTGGCCAGTTAAGTCTAATCTGACAGAGGCAGAGGTCTCAAAAAGGCTAAATCCCAAGAAAAACGGCAAAAATACATACTTGCTCAGGGTTGGCAGACACCATAATGAAGAGAATATCTGAAATGTCAGCTCAACCCTTACTACACGTTAGAGATGCCATGTCAGAAGGGACTGAGCCCAGAGAACCTGGCACCAGCCTTTCCCTGAGCAACAGGCGGACAAGGTGCTTTAAGTTCTGGTTTGGATTTCCCTCCTGAGTTGCCTCTCCCTCAGGACCCTGCTGTCTCCAGAGCTGCCAGGGAAAACTGCTCATCAGATGAGGTGATTACAGCCCCACCAGCCTCCAAAAGGCATCTTTAACCTTGGGAGAAGCGTGGCTCGTGCCAGGGTCTCTTTCCCTAAGAGGAGTGTGCCCATTTATTGACACACCTGAATTTGGCTTGACTTGTATCAATACCTGAGCCTCAGGCCATAAATCTGCAGTAGAATTAGGTCTGAGTTTCCAATTGCTCTCAGCCTCATGTTTCCATCCCCTACAGTGCCCCTGACCTGTGGGCAGAGGCAGCCCCCCAGTGCCAGTCACCAAGTACAACCATAGAATCATAGAATCAATTGGGTTGGAAAAGACCTCAGAGATCATCGAGTCCAACCCTTTGTCCAACTCCCGTCTGTTACTAGATCATGGCACTCAGTGCCACATCCAATCTCAGTTTAAAAATCTCCAGGGATGGTGAATCCACCACCTCTCTGGGCAGGCCATTCCAATGCCTGATTACTCTCTCTGTAAAGAATTTCTTCCTAATATCTAACCTGAATCGCCCCTGGATGAGCCTAAGCCCATGTCCCCGTGTCCTATTGCTTACTGCCTGGGAGAAGAGACCACCCCCCACCTGGCTATAACTTCCCTTCAGGTAGTTATAGAGAGTGATGAGGTCACCTCTGAGCCTCCTCTTCCCCAGACTAAAGAATCCCAGCTCCCTCAGCCTCTCCCCACAGGGCTTGTGCTCCAGTCCCTTCACCAGCCTGATTGCTCTTCTCTGCCTCCGCTCCAGCCCCTCAATATCTTTCCTGAACTGAGGGGCCCAGAACTGAACACAGCACTCCAGGTGTGGCCTCACCAACACCAAGTCCAGGGGAACCATCACAGGCTGCCTTGACTCGCTCAGACAACAACTTCAGCAGGGATTTGCCTGACTGTCCCCACTGTGCCAGGACTTGGTCTCTTCTCAGCAGTTGTCTCCTGCACGGGGAAAAGCAGCTCGGTGTTCAGCTGTCAATACACGTGAAGGTGCCTTGATCCCCCTCTTTCCCTTCCCACTCCAGCTGCTGCAGGTGCTGCCAGGGCTCCTGGGGAAAGAGTACAGCAAAAATCTCCCGCTGAAGGTCACCAGCCACAAAGCACCACACGAAAGAGCGGGCAGAGCTCACCAAAGATTAGCGGCACTTCAGGGTTTCGAGCTTTCTGTGCTGGGAGGGTCTGCAGAGACAGCCAATAGAGGCTAAAATGATTTTACACACAAATGAACCATTTCAAGGAATGAATTGCCCCAACAAGCTAGTACGTGGCCACGTTCCTGTCCTGAGGAATGGGGGTAGGTATTCCCTGCTGATGTGCTGAATTAAAGAAGAGAAATCCTGGTTTTTACAGGCTGAGCCTGTGGGTTTGCAGCCCTTGGCTGAGGCAATAAGGCCAATGTCAAGAGCCTGACTGGGGCAGCGTGGCCCCAGGCACAGGGGAAGGCTGCGTAGCCCAGGCTGTCACCCTTGCTCTGACACTGGAGGCTGTGTGGCCTTGAAGAATTTATGCTTCCTCTCAGTGCCCCTCTTAAAACAAGGATCCTGACACTGCCTTCCTTTGTAAAATGCCCTTGGAGCTCACAAAGAGGAGTGCTGCATCACAGAGAGTTATTGCTCCATCTCATTCCTTCCTTGCCCTCCTCAGGTAATATCTCAGCATCTTTTAGACCTGCACCAGGCAATATGACTCATGTCTCTCTCACATGCAACTCCTCTATGATCCCCAAAGGGAAAATGAGGTATGTGGTGGTGTGTTTTGTTTTGGCAGGGTTGTTCCAGGTCTGGGAGCAGTTTCTGGGTGAAGGGCTCCCTGTGTGTGTTGGTTTTTTAACTCTCTGTGTGGGAGAAGGGTGATTAGCTGCTTGAAAACTAGGCAACAGGCAGTCATTTCACAGTTTGAGGTCATGCAGGCCTGACATTTAGAGGCAAAATATGCTTGAAAGAGGAAGTTTCACAGACCTCAGGGGCACCAGGCTAAGAAAAGCTTGGTTAGGGCTGAGCTTTGGCCCGCTGAAATTCACTGGGGCTCCTATTTTTCCACCTACGTCTTAACTCCTGAGATTCAGGAGAGAGAAGGGAGAAATAAACATTGAAAACTTTCCTTTTCTCTGCTCCCACTGACTCTTTTCCCTCGTGGATGGGAACATGCCCACAAAGTGGTCCTCTGCCAGGTAGGGGCAGGTAATAAACCAGGTACCACCTCCTGCCAAAGGCTTCATCTTTAATGTACTGGGCTTGAGAAGACATGTGATTCCTCCTGGTCACACAGCAGGAGCCGTGCTGAGCGCCAGGAACTTTGATCTCTGTGAAGCTCCAAGGTAGGAGAGGGTTCATGAGCAGCTGCTTCCATCCAGATCCAGCTGTGGGAGGAGGCTCAGAGGTGGAGGCACAGGTTATAGCCACTGCTTGGAGCATGGCCAGCCCTGTGCCTCCTGTGCTTTCTGTTTGCAGAGGTGCAGGAGAAAAGGGGAACACGGGATATTCTTCTCAAAAAGTCCCTGGGACTTTTAAATTGTTTTTCCAAAGAAATAAATTTTTTTATATATATTTTTTTTTTTTTTTGCAAAAAGTCCCATGAATGAAAAAGTTTTTCATTTCAGGAACATTTGATTTTAGGATCTTTCTGAAAGCCCCAAACAAAACTTGAGTGCTCTGGACACAACTTCTCAATACTCTGAAATGAGAATTTCCCCCAACCTTCATTCTCCTTGTCATAAAAGATCTATTTCACGGCCCATTTGGAAAATACTACTTTTTAGGGGTTTTTTTCCTTGTTTTCTTTTTTTTCCCTCCTGAGTTCAGAATAAAATCCACCTTTCTACAACCTCAATATTCCCTCTTCTGTGCTGAGACCTCCCTGTCCCCCTGCAAGGCACATACTCATCAGCATCAGGCATGGATGGAGCCTGCAGCACAACAGTTAACGTGGTAATTCTCCAAGGGTTTTGTTTGGAGTTTTATAGCATTACACACCAGCCTTATTGGATTTAAATGGCTTAAATTAACTGGGTTGTTTAATGGATTGTCCAGATTAGGGAGGAATCTGCAAAGGCTGTTACTTCAAGAAGAGCAGCTGCATGGGAAGAAAAGATCTCCAAGTAACATTAATATCCTGGAGGCTCACAAGTCCTGACAGGCCACTCCTGTCCTTTATTGACATTCTCTCATATGCATTTAGCCAGGTTTGTGTTTAGTTTAATAATCTCCTGAAAGTTTAATTGTTGCTTTATTCATCCATGACCTTTTCTTCTCATCTGGAGACATATTATTGCTAATCTACAAATTTCAAGAACCAGATTTATTTGCAAAACCAATTATTCTGCTATGCAAATCTCCTCTCTTCCTGCAGCCTGCTTGAACAGGGTTTTCTTACAGCCACCATAATATATAGACACTATTCAAAGATTTAAATGTAAAATTTATCTGTATTTCTTTTCAAGCATGCCCAGGTTCTATGTGGTGCAAAGTTAATTAAAATCTTTAGAATCAAAGACAGGTTTCCTGACCTTGATCCAGACCTGACAGACTTTAACCTCCGAAGTCCTCACTTAACCATAGGGGAACTGGAACTACCAGAAGAGCGGAAATCCCTTGGCTGTCAGTAAATTTCTAATGGAGAAACACGTCCTCTCCATTAGTGTCAGACATGACAACACCAGTGCAGTCCCAGAGGCACAGACACAGCTTTCCTGAGCTGTCTGCAGGTGCCTGACCTGGAGGAGGTGCAGGACAAGGCTCAGAACAAGAGTCTTTGCTACAGATCTTTGCCCAAAACCGTTCTCAGTGGCACCTTCCTTGTGTGTCCCCAGAGTGACGCCTCCTCTAAGCCTCAGGATTTATAACCCTGCTTGCACAGCGTGGGAGACAAAGCTGGTCATAGAATCACAGATTGATTTGGGTTGGAAGGGATCTTAAATATCATCTCGTTCCAATCCCCCTGCCATGGGCAGGGACACCTTCCACTAGCCCAGGTTGCTCAGAGATCCATCCAACCTGGGCTTGAACACTTCCAGGGACTGGGCCAACACTTCTAGGGATGGGGGAAACTTCATTTGATGCGGGGCTGCCCTGAACCTCTGCAGATCCAAGGACTCAAGGCCCCTTCCCAAATAATCAGTGATCACAGTATTTAACATAAACTTCAGCTGTCCCCTGCCTCAGTTCCCCACCTCTGTCAATGGCCTGTTTGTGTTCACTCAGGTTCTGAGGTGCCACCTACCATAATCCTCCTTTCCAAAGCCCAACCAGTGCCCCATGGCTACAGAGCATCATTTGCACAATTACAAGCAACCAAGAAATGAACATTTTAATACTAACCCTTATGTCACTGAATGGCATTATCAGGGAAGCTCACACAATTAAACCCTAATTCAGCGGATGGATGTCAAGGACTTTACTGATGAGCAAATTAAGGAAGCATTAGCCACGGGATTCAAGGGAGTGGCAATGTGGGTGCCTGCCAGAGAGCAGAGACGTTGTGCTTGTACTCCCCCACTTGGCACTGTGCCTGCTCACCCAGGACCCCCTCGCTCCCCCACATCCCACTGCATGGGTATAGGGGGTTCGGGGCCCTCCAGGATAGCCAGAGCTGATGGTTCAGCTTCATCAGGTGGCTGCAGAGAAGCCAGGATTCACTGCTCCTCTTTTGGATAACTCAAAAGAGAAGAAAACAAAAACTAAGAGAAGGAGATTTGGAGTCAGATAAGGCAGGGTTATGTTTGCTGAGAAAAACAGCCTTTATTCTTGCCCCAAACATTTGCTGTCACAGGCCTGGAAACCCCAGCATGAGCTACAGATGGATAAGGAAAGCACCCCAGTCTGCCAGGAGGGGCTCATTCAACTACATCCCCATTCAGACCTGACTGAGAGACAACTCCTGAGTGCTTTGCTCCAAGCTGATAAGACAGAAATAGTTCTGTATCTCGCCAATAAATCACCACTATCAGATTGATGGTCAGGGAACAACTCTGGCAGCCTTTCATTGAGAGGGAATTACATGTGCACACGAAAAAAAGACTGGGAATGTGTTGTAGGAACAACCATCTCCTGTCCTGCATGCTGAAGCAGGGAAGGAAGCAGGATGAGGATAGTTTGGTCCATCAAGTATAATGGAATGCGAGCTCTACTTTAGACACACAACCACAGATGGGTCTTACACACTTTTGTGTCTGGGGCAGCCCCTTTTCCCTGCACACCTGCAGAGCTCAGAGGTGGGAACTGGCCATCTCCTGGCAGCCAAACCCACTGAAGCCCAGCACGCCCCATGCCTCGGTAAGCACTGGCTCAAGCCATATATTTCAGATATGAGTGGCTTTAAGCTGTTTTTCACAGTCTGTGTATTGTTTCTCTCCCTCAAATAATTTAGCTTTAACCTGAGGCTGTGGGCTCAATCCTTGCTGTCATGGCCCAGTGTGTAGCTTTGCAGGCAGCTCCTGAGGGGATGAGGGAGTACAGCATGAATCTCCCGGCTCCTTCAAAGTCTTGCAGAGCTGCTTTATGCTTGTGGAAACCAACATAAATAAAAATAAATCTGACAGGCTTTAGTCTGTCAGTATATCCTTGTCTGCACTGGATTTACCTGGGTTGGTTTATATCTGACAGCATCACTAGGGGTCTACAGTGAGACAGACCCCAGTAAATACTAATACATTCCCTCACAAATACTTCCTCGCAAAGTAACATACAATGTGCAGCCTATGGACATGGGTGAAAGTAGGGGACCACCAGAAATCCCAGACTGGGTGTCCCAGCCCGTTTCTGTGTCTGTGCACACATGATCTGCTTGGGGCACCTCAACCCCATGTGCACAGCAAAGCAGGCTGCTCTAATCACCACTACAAATGGCAGCTTCAATGCCAGTTGTTTTGTTTCCACTGCTATTTTAGCTTAAGAGCCACTTTTTGCTCTTCTTGGTAGAGGCAAACAAAACTCACAAAACCCTGCAACAGTGTCCAGTTACACTTGGAGCTGGAAACCTTAGAGGTTCTAGTGAGAAAAGGGGCCACGTTCCCTGCTGCTGCCTGTGATGTGGTAAGGGCATAAATGAAATGTGAGTTATACCACTCTCACCAGTGCAAATGATTACAGAGGAGCTGCAATCCAAGGTGAAGCTGAGCCTTTAGTAGGTTTATTTTAAGCTCAGAGGCCATTAAATATGACAGAAACATGAAAGAAACGTTCCCTCAGTGACATCTGGATGAAAATGGACTGATTCTAAATGATTCTATGATTTTCTGGTGCCCTGCATCTGGACTCCGGCATCTGTGCTGGGCTGGCCACAGGCACCCAGTGCTGGGATTAATGTGCCCATGAGGGTTTGCACTAATAGGCCATCCTCAGTTTGCCAGAGTTGTTTGATATTTTTAGTTTTTCTTCACAAACTGACTCTCATCTTGTCTCACAAAGCTGCAAGTGAGGCACAGCTCCACTGAAACCCAGCTTCTAATCTAAATGTACATCTAATCCATTAGCACTGAACCCACTGGAAAGAACCCACTGGTCTAATGCATATTCAGCTGAGTTCAAGGCAATGAGAGAACTGGGCTGTGGCTTTGCTGGATGAAACCTTTCAGCTGATTGCGTCACCCCTGTCCCCTTCATCCCTGTCCCGGTGGTATCCTGCACAGCCCCTGCTCTGGCCTGACCCATCCAGGTGTGTGGACAGGCTGAGAATGCACTGGGGAAGTGGATCAGCTGAAAAGAAAAGCAGACTTCCTTTTTTGCTGGGTTGATGTTCAGCCAGGTCAGTTCCACGATCCACTCCACACATGGAGCCACCTCAGTGCAGTGCACAGTGTGCCCTTGGGGAGGAGGAGCAGGGACACCCTGAGTCTGGTTTTGTCATCATGGATTGTGTTGCAAGGTACCACATGCTTCAGACCTGTCTTTCCCAAATAGGTGTCAGCCCTCATCACTTCTCGAAGCCACAACGAGCAACAGCAGCCTTTGAAATGACATCAGCGCTCGGCTCCTCTGCCAAAATCCTGGGACACAAGATCCTTTGTCTGCAGATGACACTCATCTTTTCCACTTGTTCAAATAAGATGAATCTTATAATTTGTCACATAGCTGGTGGTTTCCAAACATCATTTAGCCAATGGAGGCTGGGGGCGGGGAGAAAGTTATTCTTCAGGTCAATTTGTGAGTCATTTGGCTTGCCAGTCAACCAAGTCTCACTCACTTGGAGACAATATATCGGAGCTATAAAACCTCAGCCTCGAAACATAACTCACCAAATTTAGTGACTAGCCTGTCATCATTGAGAGCAATGATCCTTAACCCCTTATCTTTCTCTAGGGAATCATGATCTGCAGTTGTTAATTTAAGCTTGTTTTAAGTAATAAAAAAGTATTTCTTTCTGCTAAAAAATTCTAATTCTACCACTGCTTCATTATTCAGTTTCATACTAAGGGTTATTATTTTTATTGATTTCTGTTCAAATTGACATTCAAATAAATACCGTACATACTGGCCAATTAATACAGTTACTGGCCAGCTTCCCAAGTATTTTTGCCTGCCAGGCAAAGGCTGCAGAAGACTGAAACGGCAATGCAGAGTTTAATCCACCCTTGTTGAGCTTTGCAGATAACAACTGTCATCCCAGCCCTTGCAGAGGGTACCAGACACGGATTTCCAGGCCTGCACAGGACACAGGTATGACTCTGGGATGGCCTCACCTCATCTGTTTTCATCTTCCTCCTTTTACACAGTATCTCAGGCTTAATCCTTCAAACTCACTTTGTGTGGCACCAATCTCTGTACATTTAGGTACAAAATAAAATCAGAAGCAATGGTGCAGGGCCTAGAAGGTGCCAGCTCCTATTCAGGCTTCCAAGGCAGTGAAGGTTGGGGGCAGGTCCTCACCCTAAGTAATATCAACCAGGAAGGGGCCCCAAAAGTGTGACTCAACTCATAGTAGCTTTCCCTCACACCTGGGGCTCCAGAGGGATGAGAACACTCAGGTTGAAGGCTAGACATCAGTCACTAATATTTACAGTGGAAAACGAACCCTCCCGGCAACAACAAAAGCAGGCTGGGAATATAATCATTCCCAAACTTCTAAGTTTGGCACAATGACCACAAAACCCTTGAGTGATCCATCTGTCAGCTGGGAAGGTGTAATTCAGACAGTGAATGGAGTCACACTAGTGGACAGCTCTATGGGAACCAATTTACTTGAAGAAGGAAGAGACTTTAATCAGTCAGGGTTCAAAAGTCTTGTAACTCATGTCAGAGGAGAACAAAACTGATTGTACACTCATCACAGGTGAACAAAAGATCAGAGAAGACAAAACAATTACAAGCAGATAATGAACTGGGTAGTCAGCAGCACAGAGCCTCTGAAGTGTAAATCCAAGGTAGATGTGTTTGTAACAGCAAGGAATGCAGAAAGAAGGACAACCAGGGTCTAAGTGGGCACCAGGACTGGCCTCCATTCCCTGGGTACTGCAGTCCCCAGACCCCTCTGAAAGAGGGGACAGGCCAGATTTAACACTGCTCTGAAGACGCTGTGGTTTGGGAGTCAGTGCCTTTTCAACCCCTCTCCTTTGTGGTTTGTGCCACAACCACCAAAATGTGGAGGAAAATTGAACCCATTCCCAGTTCCTCAGTTCCAGCCGTTTTAGGCTGGCTGCTCCTGCCCTTCCTGCTCTGCTGGAGACCTGACACTTGTTTTGCAGCGTATGAATGATTGTTCACCAAAACATCAGCTCGGAAGAAATAATTGCCCCGGGGAGCCTGAGCTGAAGTTATTGGGGAGAGGCAGATTAGAGGAATCAGTTGCGTTTACTGCTGGAACAGCTGGGAATGTACACGCACTGTGGGCGACTGGCTCAGCTGAGACAGCTTATGAGCAGCTGATAGAAGGGGATGTCTCAAACTGCTGCATTGTCTCCGTGTGCCAAGACACAGACATCCAGCGGGATGTTTGCTCTGCTCTTCCAGCCCTTTGCGGAGCAGGGAAAAAGAAAAGGAGAATGGAAAATCCACTTCTATCAGTGGGGCTGACGATGCCGAGTGTACTCCACAGAAGGAGTGTGGTCTCCAACCCCATGGGGTACTTGGGATCATGGAGCCAGAGGCTGCAGGGGCTGTGCAAGCCCCGGTGGCCCAGGATTGCAGACACAGCAAGTGAGGAGATCCAGGCACCGGCTCCCTCTCTGCTGCTCTGCTGTGCCCCAGGAGGACATCAGCAGGAGCTCCAAGGGCCTCTGGGATGGGGGGCTGTGCGAGCAGAACTCTTGCAGAGAGCAGGAGATAATTATGTCTTCAGGAAGGAACCCTGACGGTTTCTTAGAGAACAATACTTATCTTTCCATCTCCCCTGACGATCCCTTATCATTGCCCAATCCTCCTGGGCTTTGCAGACATTAGCTAATCTTGTGATAAGAGATTAAGAGAAAAGCCAAGACACATTCCCAGCCATTAATGGCAATTCCCCCAAAGCCTGGGTGTGTGACGCAGAGACCCCGGGATGCCTCACAGGCCTTGCTGTGTGTGAAACAGGCAGAAACCTGATTATTCCCGACTGACCTGCTGGGTACTTAGTCATGGTTGTTTGAGTTGTTTTAAGATGAGAAAAATATTATCATTAGGAGGAGCTGTGCTAGATGGTACAGCAATGATAGCTTGTGCTTTGATGATGCCCGTGGAGAGGCAAACGTGCCAGAGGGTAACTCAGCATTCTGGGAACATTTCTTGCATGCAAAGCAGAGCCATCTCTAAGGGGAAGGTCAGGCTTTTGCTACAGATGGGGATAAAGCCCACGGAAACTGGTGGTTTTTAACTGTTACTCCTTGACAAAATAACTGCAGTTAAGCAAGCACATGCACCTACTAAAAACAGAAGACAAATGCAGAGTTGCCCTGAGTGTGAATACTTTGAGGAGGACAAGTCCTGGTTTCATTTGGAGCGGGAGTGAAAAAAGGAGCAGCAAAGTCAAGCAGGATCCTGTGTGTCTTGTGGGGAGGCAGAGACACGAAACAAGTTTCTGAGTTGCTTTTATGTATGAAAGGTTTGGAGCTGTTGCTTTAGGCTGTGAGGTTCCTCCCCTGCTCTGAAAACCAGACCGTTGTACATCCATGCAAGGAAAATTGCCTCAAGATTCTTGACTTCAGCACCAGCTTCCTCCTAACGAGAGCAGTCTACAATACCTCCTACTGTGGTCAAGAAGCTACAGCATCGAGTAACAAAATGTAGAATTCCCCACCCTGGGATGTCACCTGCCTCACTTCGTGGGGAGGACGGTGACCAAGTTTCACAGCACAGCTGCCTGTTTTGGGAACCGCCTTTGGGAAACTGCTCTACATCTAGACCTTGTTGCTCTACACCAGCATAAACAGAGGATCCCAACAACAGCTGCATTTTCCAACACTTCCAGTGCTGTGCACTTTCCCTGCACGCAAACAGCATGTTCCATTAGCCCAAATTACTTTTGCTTTCAAAAAGACACATACCAAGGAAGAAAGAACAAAAGGAACATCACTTGCCCAGGACAACACAATGTATGTGTTTTCTGGCTCACTTTCTGCAGTGGCAACAGTTTTTGAAGCCAAAAATATCCCAGAAATGGTCTAGGGTGCACTGAGCAACATTTGATACAAGGACCACAAACCAGCTGACGCCTTTGCTGCAGGACCAGAGGGCATTAGCAAGAGCCACATTCGGAGGCGCATCCTGCTCCGCTGACAGCAAAAATAGCAAAGAAAACCTCTGTCCTGGAACACATTTCATTCTGCATTAAATGTTATGGTTTCTGCGAGCTGCTCCCGTGCAAAACCGACACTGTTACTTAAGAAACAATGCATCAAACCCACAGATGGGAATTGGCTCTCCTGGCAGCACAGCCAAAAGAACCCCCCACTTTCTCTCTTTTCCCTCTTGTAACAAACGGCCTCTTTCCTCAGTCATCTGCGTAACATTTAAAGATTAATGTCTTATGTGTTACGACACAGAGCCTTTTGCTTCCTTTTAAGAAAGCTTAAAGCTCTTCAGAGACCGCGTTCTTCTTTCAGAGTTATCTGTCTACAGAGCAAACACGTTTCAGATGTTCAGCCAGTTTCTTTAAAGAACAGGCTAAATGGAGGGTTACCAAGGATGATTGTAATGGACTTTGCTCAGTTTCTGATTGGCTTCCTTCTAGTTTATTTTCTCTTCTTTATATTTGCAAGTGACTCAGACTGTAAGCAGAGCCTTAGATAAGGTACAGGCAGCAACGAGGGCCGTGCTGTTTAATGGACAAGGAGCAGGCCTGGAACTTGAGAAGCCTGATGTGCATTGGAGCTCTACCACTCCTGAATCTACTGCCTGTCCCTCCTCTATTTGTCTTACATTCCTAAAATGAGGGTAAAGACACAGTTCCCAGGAAGGCCACATACCAAATCACTTGGGAAAAGCTGCATCAACCTTTTGCTTTAACCAAGTCCAGGAATCCCCTTGCTCTCAGATCCACAAACCACTGTTCACCCCCCCACAACACACGACATCCGTACTCTGGGAGTCTGTATCTCTCACCTTTGCTGGCAAGGAAAAACTGGACTAGCATTTTAGGTTAAAATTCTTTACGTTCAGCTCACTTCTGATTACCTTCAGCACCTGCCATTCCTTGGGCTCCCTTGTCTTTCCAATACAGTGCACAGCTGCCAATAGCACAGGTAGAACACCTGTAGGAGCCCTGGGCAGAAGTTACTTTTGGGAAATATTAAGCATTACTCTGATTTTCCAGAATGACAGGACGGGCAGAGTGACAGTCAGGCCACACATTGCCGCTCTGTGGAGACCCGTGGTGAAGCAGAGCAAATGTACCAGCAAATTCCTTGGAGACTTCTGGATGTTAAACAAGACTGAAAAATAACGGAGGAGGCTGCCAGACTCGGACTGGTTCTAAATGAAACAATCTGATTGCTTCAAAACATTTTTTTTTTTTTTTTTGGGGGGGGGGGGGCTGTTTTTTTACCGTCCATGGGATGTTTTGAAATTTATACCTTTGTTTTGAAAGAGACCCCTTGGGATTCCCCACAGAGCCGCTGCTCCTGCAGCAATCCAAAGCCTTGTGCCAGCCCTGTGTGAGCCGGGAGCAATCCTGAGCGAGGCAACCTGGCAGGGGACATTTTCCAAGCCTTTCAAGACCTTTGTAGGCTGCCAGAGCGAGCCAGAGGGGCCTTTGTGTAATGGAAACACTGTCCCTGGAGAGGAAATGTGAACAGAATCCTGCCCTGTCCTGAGGCCCTGGGCTGTTGGGGGGAAAAGGTGACTTATTCTGTTTGTACACTTGCAGTCACAGAAAGAGCTTAGCAAAAGAATAAAATAAAAGCAAAGGCGCTTCCCTGTCACAGCTCCCTCTTTGTCTTGCAGGTCTTATTTGCTGACACGAAGGAGTTGTGCTGATGTTTGCACAGGGAATGGGCTGCAGCTCCTGGCGGGGGAGAAGGGGCCGATATGTGTTATATGGGGACAGGGACATGCTGTCTGCACAAACCAGAACCTGCCTGCTTCGATCCTCACTTACCCAGTGCTGTGTCTCAACATAATTCCACTTATTCCAGAGGGGTCTCTGATCAGCGTCAACAGAGTGTAACCCTTCTGCCACAGCTTGGGCACTTGATAGAGCAGAGGCAGGATCAGGCTCTGTAAAGAGCAGAATTAGACCTTCTGAAGCTCTGTCTAGGAGATTTGCCCTTTTTGCCACCACTTGGGCCAGTGGTGTAGCTTGCTTCGATTTTTTTTTCCCCATTGCCTTTTGCCAGCTGGGAGAATACCACTTTGGCGAGTCAATGATAAAACAGTTTAATGTAATAAACATGAATCTGTCAGACTCAAGTGCCCTAAAATATTCCAGGCTGCAAATGCAGGACCAACAGTGAGCTTGTTGATACAGCCTCAAGCCAGAACTAATCAGACATAGACACCATTTACTTTCAATAGAAATTATATTCAAGAGGGCTGTTTCCTGCTTGTAGGGAAAGATGGGAAGCAAAACAGAGCAATGTGGCACATCGAAAGGAAAGAGTTCTGTGCCGTTAGGCTCAGCATCAGGGGTTTCAATGTCTTGCAGGGAAGGAGGCTCATTGTTTGACTAGAGGTCCTGCTGACTCAGCTCACAGCTGAACATCTTCCCGGCAAGCAAAAACATACAGATAAATAAAATAGACCTTTTTGTGTGCAGGGTTGTAAATAACAGGTAATGAAAGCAGAATCAGCAGCCAACAGGCTGGGGCTGTATAACTGCACATGTTGGTGCTGCATCAGGACAAAAAAATAGGCCTTTCCCTCCTTGATCTGTCAGAGAGATAACATTAATTAGCCTTTCAAGTGGCCCTGTGATGCCCAGGAGGGCCAATGTCACTTGGTTCTGGAGCCTCTGCAGGGAGACTCAGAAAAGAACTGGCAGGAATTCAGTGCAGATGCTTTCCAACCTCTGTTACACTGGGTGTAAATCCAACCCAGCTCTGCTGACAGGAGAGCGGTGATTTACATCAATGAAAATGAGAGCAAAAACTGGAATTAGCCATCTGAGATAGTTTGATCTGATCATTACGATGGATAAGCCTGTAGCCTTCCACCCCACTCCCATTCCAAGAACTATCCCCGACTTAAGAAGAACTCTAATTTTAGCTCACCATTTTCATAGCATTATTATTTCCCAGTTCGACTTTGCTGGGCTCCTTCCAGGATCTCTTTCCTCCCTCTTCAAGCAACACACACATTATGGCACTTTTCCTTTGAGGACTGTAGGTCCTGGGAGTATTAAACTCCAAGACCTGTTCTTATGAGATCAGCAGGTTTGCTTTGCAAACTCAAGGACTTCAGAAAACTTGGAGCCGATCCAGGTTCAAGGGAACTTAACATAGATGTGACAAGGGCTCCCTGGTGCTAGAGTAATAAATAATAATTAATAATAATTAATCACTTAATGACAAGGTTCCCTGATCAGTCACGATCACAATTTCATGGCTGATATCACCATGCTTTGAGACAGATACAGCAGGCTTGACCTTTCCTCCTCACCAGCTTTATGCTGTTATAATTTTGTTAAGCCAAACCCTCAGCTTGTGTAAATCAGCGCAGCTAGAGTGACTTCTGATTTATGCCTGTACAGGAAGGGAATCACATCCCCTACATATTTTACCAGCCTAACAACCTAACACATACCAAGGCAGAGAGTCAGAGTAGGACTCTTCCTTAAACTGCTGTCTCTCACCTGCAGAGAGGAAAATAAAATCAGCTTTCAGGCTTCTAGGTGTGATTGCTTCAGGGTCAGGAAGGGGAAACTCATTCTGTCTCTCCTCCCGTGCGGTTGGTTTTCTCTTCCTTCAACATATCACATGGCAGCCGAATTAGTACTATGCTGTCTAATTACATTTGATCACCTCTGGGACATTAGATTTCAGGCAGTGGAAGAGGGACTACATAATTGTAGCCACATCCCAAATCCTACCCGACTTTCTGGGGGTAAAAGAATAGGAGAGAAACACTCCTTCCACCCCCAGAAGAGCTTTCAATATTCCTTTCTTCCTCCTCCTGTGGCTCTTTTCACTTTTCCAGAGGCTGCAGCAAACTGCCTTCCCGATTGAAGCGAACTCCCTCTTGAGGCTCGAGATGTTCTGGCCCAGTGCTCTGCTGTGTGGGCACCCTCCCCACTCCTGATGTTCTTATTATCCTCATTGTCATCGGCCTGAGTCATTGTGGGCCCTTTTTGTTACGCTCCCTGGAACGGCCTGTGATAAAGACGCTTCCACGTTATTATTGCTTTTGCGAAGTTCTTTTTATTTCTTCTACAGCCAAACAATAATCTAAGGAGCCATATTGGACGTAATGCATTAGAAAGTGCCTGCTTTATTATCAGCACAATATGGGCCTGTAATCTGATAATGATAAAAATCTGCCCCTTTGCTTTGGCTCTTATCATTTAATTGGAGCGAAGGAGCACATTCGTTTGTTAATAATTTTATAATTGGTGCTATCTGCCAAGACCCATCAAAGGAACTGTGGGCAACAACTGCTTCCAGTACACACCATCTCCCCGATAAAAATGAACTTTACGGCATTTAAATGTTCCTGTCATTGTTTGCAGTGCCCCTCCAGGGCACACAGCCCACCTCCAGCACCTGCAGCTCAGTGCCAGCCCCACCTTCCTGTGCTCCCCCAGCCTCCACATGGACCTCTGTGCTGTTACCAGGGGAGATGATGGCTTTTGCAATCCCTTCTGCTCTGCTTTAACTAGACATCCCAATATTTTGACAATGCAAGGATGTGTCTCTTCACACTTGTATCTCCCAGCCCGACTCACCTGAGGCATCTCCGCTCTCGCTCCGCCATCTGCTCCTGAGCAGAGACAGCTGGATCAGCACGGGGTGTGAAGGGAAGCACACGCCAAAGGGTTTGTTTCCCCCAGCAAGGAAAACACTAAGGATGTGTCTACGCTGACAACCAAGTAAGAGCCAAGTCTGTTCCTAAATCCAGACCCACGCTGCTCGCTCGCACCGGGGCTCAGCCCCATGGCTGGGCTTTGGGAAGGTGAGACACAGCTGAGTCTGTCACCTCTGTGCCAAGACAATGCAATGGATTAGCCCCGAGTTGCTACAGCTCAATCCACCAAGTGCTGGCCTACACTTGGCAGCCCTTCCCCACAGCATGGGCACTTTGGCTGCAGCTATAAATACAGCAAAGCAAAACAAACAGGCCACAGATTGCTCTTTTGCCTGAGGGTAAATAGCATGGCTTGGCTAGTTGCCATATAGCTGAACTCTTCCTCTTTCTCCCCTGAAGTCCTCCTAATTGCTGCAGTCAGACTGTCTTTTGGGATGAGGTGCAATGAGGTGTCTGTTAGGGGGGTGATCCTGCCCCTCTACTCAGCCCTGGTGAGGCATATCTGGTGTGCTGTGTCCAGTTCTGGGCTCCTCGAGACAAGAGAAACATGGAGCTCCTGGTGTCCAGTGAGGGCTACAAAGGTGATTAAGGCACTGGAGGGAGCTGGGACTATTCAGCCTTAAGCTGCTGCGAGGGGACCTCATCCATGTCTGTCAGTGCCTGCAGGGAGGGGGCAGAGGATGGACCAGGCTCTGCTCGGGGGTGCCCAGGAACGGCACAAGAGGAATGGGCACAAACTGATGCCCAGGAAGTTCCACCTGAACATGAGGAAGAACTTCCTTCCTGTGCAGTGACTGAGCACTGAACAGATTGCACAGAGAGGGTGTGTGGAGTCTCCCTCACTGGAGATTTTCCAGAACCACCTGGACACAATCCTGTGCCATGTGCTCTGGGATATCCCTGCTTGAGCAGGGAGATGGGTCCCCTGCAGATGACCCATTGTGGTCCCTTCCACCCTCACCTATCCTGTGATTCTGTGAGTCCCTATACCCTGCACAGGTGTCACATGTGGCACAGTGGTATTCCAGCTACCCGAAACCATGCCAGCGAGCTGGCAAAGAAATACTCCAGGCACCCTGCAGTGGCCACAGCCAGGCCACTTCCCAAGCCCCCAAGTCTCTGCAGCCATCTCAGCTGAAGGGTGGACTCTGCCCTGTCGGCACGTGCCAACAGTGTGACACACAGTGGCCAACCTGCTGCTGATATCCCAAACAAGTTCTAGCGAGCTGCCGCTCTTGCAGTACTGTTTGCATTAAAGCAGAGAGAACAGGCATTTAACAGTTACATCTTTGGTTCAACATACTCTGACACGACAGGAAACAGAGCCTAATGAGACCTGCTCCTGTCTCAAGCTGCCCTTGACCAGGCAGGGAATACCTGCCTCCCTCTTTGGGGTCTTGCACATCTCCCTGTCCCATCTCCTGCCCCAACGGCAGCAATGGAAATGGCCAGTGAAGCAAAAACAAGGAGAAGAACAAGCATCAGAAAAAACTGAGGGTGATGCATTCATTTGACTCTCTCTACAGGTATTGAAGAAAACCAGCCAAACTCATCAAACAAATGAGCGGTATAAATTCTGCCTTAGCCACACGACTGTGGTACCAGAAGAGCAGCACGGAGCGCCCAGGTCGGCAGCACAGCCTGCTCTGCTTAGAGGGAGTTGGGTTTTGGAGCATCACACTGGCTGTTTAAGACATCATCACTTCACCACAAGTCTGGTTGCAAGTCCTGCCCACCCTGTTGTTTCACTAGCATTTATGAACCCCGGAGTTGTCCCCGTGACCAAATGACTAAGCAGCATGTCGAAGAATCCGTCATCCTCCCACGCTGTGGCCTCACTTTACCAAGCACAAGAACTGGGAAACCAGGGCTAAAATCCTTTTAAAGAAGGGTTACCAACAATGGGCACCTGGATTTCTGCAAGATCCCTGTGAGAAACACCCCACCTTCACCTCCCAAAAGAGGAAGAACACAAGGCAGCCACAGAGCTGAAGGCACAACACAGGAATCTTTGACAATGTGCTCTTGTGTGTGACCTATTTGAGGGCAAAATCTGATGCTGTGCTGTGGGAAATCTGTAGGAATTTTCTGGTGATTTCCAGGAATTCTTGGGTCTAAAGGCTCTCCAGGATTTCCCAGCTTGGAATTTTCCCAGGACCTTCTCTGAATTTTTATAGGAATTTCTTGATTAAGAAGCGTTCCATGCCTGGGATTTCTTGGAAAGCTCTGGAACCCCACAGTTCAGCAACCTGTCATTAAAATGATTTGGATAGAAGCTGAGAGAAAAGTTATCACAGGCTTCCCCACTGCCAGCTTCTTCCCAACACTCTGATCTGTTTATGCGTCACCCAGGAATTAAAATAAAAAATTAGCGAAACTGATTAAATTTACATTTGACCTTATCACATCTGGATAGGTCTTTTCAGGCATCAATCAAAGGGAAAGCAAAAAAAGAATAACAAAACCCCCCCTCGATCTTTAATAACCCTTTAAACCAGCTCTGTATTTGCCATCTGTGCGTGCCTGAATGGCAGCATGAAGGGAAGAGAGAGAAAAACCCAAGAGCTTTGTCTGCCAGATGCTGAGGGGCTGTGTCAGGGTTTGGGGGGGACTTCAGGAGCCTCGTGCTGCCCTCGGCTGGGGCTGCACTGGGACCTGCCACACAGCTCTGATTTCCAGGCCGTGTCTGCCCCAGGCACAGGGATGTCCCCAGTCCTGCTCTGCTCCCTGAGCTGCGGGTGCAAGTCCTTCCCTGGAGCTCCCTGCCCTGTTCTCCTGCCCCAGGTGAAATAGGGAGGGAAACTCTGGGCCATCTGTGCCAGAAAGCCCCGAGCAAGTGGTGTGCCAGGGAAACCACAGCCCAGGAACCACACGGACCCAAATGGCTGTTCATCTCTCTCCTTCACCTCCCTCAGCCCTGCCAAGGGACTCAGCCTTTTTATATCCCAGAATAAGCACTGGTTTGACATGAGCAATGATGATCGTTTGATATAGCAAGGGTGAGAGACTAATTAAAACCCAGAGCTTTATGATTTCATTGGTCGCCTGCAAGATCTGGATGTCTAAACATTTATTTATGTGAGTTTTAAGTGTCTTATGCAAATTCTAATGCTTGTGAAAGGCCCTGGATACACTAGCATGGAGAAGAAAGTGCTCTGTTTATTCTCAGGGCTGTCACAAGCAGCAGAGGGCCTGGCCCAAGCCCTGGAGGGAATATTAAGGGTTCAACTGGGCTCTTTAAGGTGCTGCTGTTTTGACATCTATTTCCATCCGCTTCGTTCCACTGGGGCTACACACACAGACCCAACAAGGACCCTGGAACTCACATGCTTTTAGCCAAAGCAGCTGAAAAACTTATTGTTCCCACCTGCAGGGTCTGGAAGCTCTTTGCCAGGAACCCTCCAAGCTGGTAAAGCACAAAACAAGACGCCCTGCACGGGAGTCACTGAGCTGTGCCTACGCCGAAGGTTTCCACTGGCTTTACTGCATCAATCAAAAGCCTGATTGAAATTAAAACTAAGGCCCAGAGGCTGCTGTCTCAGTGATGGGGCAAAACATGGAATCTAACACAATGAGGACTGCAAAGAAGCAGAGGGGTTGTGCACAAGGCAACAGCTTTGGGGCAGAGAGGACCTTTACAGCTCTCCCATGGGCACAGGCCAAACTGAGCTGGATCCCCCTGGCTCCAAACTTGGCTTTGGTGCCTGAAGGGACAGCCCCTGTCCTGCCCTTAGCTGCCCAAGCATTGCAAAGAGCTTGGTCATGGGTTAACAGCCTTCTCACTCTGCTGTGGCCTTGAACACCCCCAGAGTGACCTGCTCTGTAGGCCAGAATCTGCACCTGAGGGGGACAGGCAACCTCCTGCCAGGGACATCTCCCCTTTCTGACCCAATAACAGGGAATTCCTTAACAATCCCTTAGGGACTTGTGATCAATCAGTCATTCTGCACCTGCTAGAGCCCCCTAGAGCCCCCGCTGTCTCCAAGTGCTGAATGGAAAAGCTGGGCCGTGCCCATCAAACCTTCCAAAATTCCAAGACAAATGGAGAAGCAGAAATAACCTCCAAGCGGCACCTAATCAATTACTCCTCTTTTCTCTCTTTAAAAAATAGACACAGTATTTCCTTTCTTCTGTACCTCTCAGGGCGGTTCAGAGGATTAATTAATATTGGATACACGTTTGGGCCTGACACACTTTATAAACACTTAGTATTAATCAGATTGGGATTGATCAACTCTGGCTCAGCACAACATCAGAGACTCTCACACCTCAGTGCCGATTGCCAGTGCTGGGATACCTGACAGAGCTGTATCTGAGCCCAGGACCATTTTCCAATCCTTCCACACCACGGGATACACACAAACCCATGAGAAGTGCATCCCTGAGATTGTCCATCCTAGACAGGAGACAGGAGGGCAGAGGATAAATCTCCCACGAAATGGGAGGCAGCAGTGAATGAATGCCGGTGTCACCAGCCCGTGTCCACGCCTGGCACTCGGCACTGCCCTCCGGGCCAACCTTTGTCCAGCTTTGCCTTGTCACTACGGTGTGCTTCCATCACAGCCTGCAGCCTGCCCTTTGCCTTTCTTTCCTGTGCTGTGCTTAAACCCTGGGATCAGGAAACGGGAGCACTGGACGGCTCACAAGCAAATCTGGAGGCTGCAGTCGATCCCTGGCCAGAGCTGACCCTGCTCTCGGCCGAGGGAAGTGCTGTCCTGCTGCGAGGCCTGTGCTAAGCTTTTGGGACTGAACATCACCAGGGCCCGCGTGCCTTGTTTACCCCTCGGGTGATGTAACACAGTAGGCTCCTCCGAGAGGCAGCTCTACAACTGTTCTGCATTGCGAGGATGCGCTGAAGATTCCCCCGTTTGGGACGCAGGAGTGTGATCTCATGTGCCACGTGTGCGAGCGGCGAGCGCTCCAGGGAGCAGCTCATTTTCCGTCGGATCAGGCAGCTCACAACAGTGCCCTGAATCACGGCTCCCTCTGCAGCCAAGGGGGGCAGGACCAGCCCCTCTGAGGGTGAACAAACTTGCCCCAAGGTCGGTGTTTGGGGTGGAAGGACCTCACTGAGTGCTCTCCACCCACACTGGAGGGACTTTGATGGGATGCCTTTCTTGCAGAGGACTGATGCCATTTTATCCTGTTTTCTGTCAGAGATCAGTTAAAAAAATCTTTCCTTGGCAGTTCTGTTGTACAGTTCCTGTTGCTACAAGCTAGAAATAGGAAGAAGTAAAACTGTGTGAGGTGCCAGACTGGTGAGGGAGGAACTGGGACCTATTTACCCCAGTTTCCCCTGCAATAAGACAGAACAAGCTGACTTTCCCCGGCTATAGATAGACCAAGGCATGTCCTATATCCTGCCTGCAGAGCCAAGTGATGCTGGCTCAGCATTAGCCTGGCCATCCTCCAAAATTGGATTTCCAATTAATAGCGTCGACTCATCACAGAGAAGAGGCAGCTCAGGTCTTAGTTGAAGGTCAAGGAACTTCAGGCAGCCTGGGACAGATTTACACACCACCCAACTTCCAAATCACACGAGGGAGAGGCCAGGCCTGGTGCATGAGCCTTTTGTCCAGGTGGACAGAGGGTTTTAGATGAGCTGAAGGTGGCTGATCCTAAACCCAGTGGCACTGCAGAGAGTGGGAGCGGGAGAAAAACGCACAGAGCTTTTCCCCCACACTAGCAGCCACAGGATGGAAGAGTATTTTCACCCTCAGCCAACAAAAGCACAAAACCCACCTGGACCGGGGGTGAAAAGAGCCTTAGTAGCATTTAGAGAATCTGAAGGGGACCCAGCTCACTCCAAACCTTCCCTCTCTCCATGCTGAAGGATTAAGACCAGCCAGATGTCCCCGGTCTGTTGCCTGTAGGGGATGAGCCCATTGCAGGGGCACAGTGCAAACATCACCTTACAGCCACCGTTTGCATTTGGAATCAATTCCCATTCTCCTGCTTGGGCAAAGGCTCAAGATTTGAGGTTGGAGGGGAGAAGGGGGAGGAGAAGCTATTTTATTTCTAACTGCACATTCATTTGATTAAGAGCTATTTCTGAAAGATTTGCCTGAAACAATAGAGAGGAAAGGGGTGAGGCAGTGGGGGAGAGAAATCACGCACCACTGCTGAATCCAAGCAGCACTGCAGAGGGCTGGGAAGGGCTGGCTCTCTCCACACAGCCCCTTCGGAAGCAGCCGAGCAGAGCTCACTTCCAAAGGAAGGAGACAGCAGTTCCTGGAAGACGCTTTCTCTCCACATACCCTTGGAGTAAGGAGTCTGTTCTGGACAGATGGGATCCCTTAAATACCAGTGTCATTCCAGGGATGGAGAAGGGTTAAATTCCCAAGGAAAGGACCAAAAAGCCATCTGCTGAAGCTCACAGGACCAGCTCCGCCCCTCCCTGAGGGTGCTGTGGCCTGGCAGGACAGTATAATCACCTTATCAGTACTTTCCTGTCATATAAATTCACACACACAAAAAATCAATTAACCACCCCTGTTGTTGATTATAAATCCACTATTTACATAATTAATTGCTATATATTTAACAAATGGTATGCAGGAAAGGAAGCTGGCAAAATATAGCTATTCTTTTGGTGCCATCAATTATTTGGAAGGGAAGAAAATTACACTAAATCTTTCTTCCACCTAACTCACTTGTCAAGGGAAATTCCTCCCCCTTCTTCAGCAAATTCAGAGCCTGGAACTGGGCCTCCAACATCACATTAGTAAATTGCTTAAGCAGCATTTTAAATAACAAAAAGAGATATCATTTAATATTTCTGAAACATGAAAATCAATAAGCTGTCCTTCAGCTTCCCTGAGTGATTGGCCAGGGCTGTCTCTCTCTGAGCTAATTCAATTTTTAGTCTTATTTGGAGCAATCAAGGTTTCAAAAAACAATCAGCTTGATCATATAGGCCCATCTGGGACTTCAGCGAGGAATTCCTTTCACTGAATTAGGTATCCCGTCCTTTTGGAAAGGAGAGGCATTCCTGTAATTATTTGGAGACAGACCCTGATCAATAATCCTCACTGATATTTATGGCTGCTCTACAGGTTGCAATTCCTTGCATGTACAGGTACAGTCACATGGGAAACAGCAATGGAATGGGAATCATGGATGGGAAGTCTGTTGACTTGGACTGCATGGGCGGGGATCTCTCCAAGGGTGGATGCCCCAAAGGTGTCAATAGATGGTTTCTGCCTGGAAATCCCTGGGTGCGTAGGAGGGGAGAGTTCACAGTGCTGAGCACCTTCCATTGAGGGCAAGGGTCCAGCCAAAGGGCCTGGGGTCTTGCAAGCAAGGAAGGTTGGCCCTGGATGGGATTGCATTCTGCTCTGCTGAAGGTGATTTCCAGCAGGATGCTTAGGCTGGAAAGTTGCCTTCTCCTTAAGGCAGCTGTGTAGGTGAAGTCACCAACCACTGCCCATCTGCGGAGAGTTTCAGTGCCAACAGAAGGGGCTGCCTGAGCCTCCATCACAGCAGAAAGCTCAGGTCACCTTGGTTAGCACATCAGCAAGCACACTGAGCTCTGACCAGGGGCAGCACAGGTACAGACAGACCCCCTGAGCAGCCTCCTTGGCATTTGAAGGCAGTCCTGCCACAGCTTCTTCCCTGTAAAACTGGTCTAGTTCGTCTACAGGCTGCTCTGACTCGTCTGAGCTGGTAATTGCATTGCCCCGTGTCTGTGAAGTGCCTTGCAGATCTCTAAATGCCTCTGTGCTATCAAAGATTCATCCTCCCTCGTGAAAAACCCAATGAACAAAGGAAAACAGTGAAAGCCCTCCACTATTCACAGCCACTAGATTATAAAAGCAAGGCAGGAATTCAGAGTGAGTGTCCCTCCAGACCAGCAGCCTGTCTCCAAGAGTGGCCAGCAGAGGATGCTTAGGGAAAGAAGAAGAAACAAATGCAGCATGAATTTATACCTTCCCAGCAATCAGTGAAATGAAGGCTGAGCCAGCCCTTGCATGTGGAACATACTTTCTAATAGTTATACTCCAGGAATTTCTCTGATGCAGAACTAGCATCTTCCTCTTTTTTTAGGGAGTGCATCTCCCTACCTCCGGGACTGGTGCGAGGGTCCAGACGTGACAGGAATAGGGCTTACGATGGAATCAGAGCAGGGAAGACAGAAAGCAGGTCATTCCTTTACAACTGATTATCAGATTCAGTGGGAAATGATCACTCATTAGAGGTTTCACAGGAAAATGCAGCAGAAGTATAAATCTGCTCTGGAAATCTTGACGTCAGCTCCAGCATTAGGTCATCCAGCACAGAGGGAGATCCCTGTTCAATTCACTGAGATTATAGACTCATTCATCAGAATCCTACCAGTTTCATCTCATTGCAGTCATCCACTCCAGAGCACAAAAGATGCTGCAGCCATTACCTGGATCACTGGCACTGCCCCATTTTACAGATAAACTGGGATAGAAGAGAAAGTTAAGGTGACCTCCCCAAGGGCAGATGGAGACAACAGAAAAGCAGTCACCCACTTCTCGGTGCTTTACCCACAGAAAGATTTCTCCCTACACTCACTCACACACACACACTCACACTCACACACACACACACACACACACACACACACACACACACACACACACACACACACACACACACACACACAC
>JAWWEU010000082.1:233571-281915 GCA_035583155.1 Acropternis orthonyx
AGAAAGATTTCTCACTACACTCACTCACACACACACACTCACACTCACACACACACACACACACACACACACACACACATCTGTGTGTTTTCCTAAAAGTGTGTGTTTACATGGAGCCCAGTCACAACAGACCAAATTTGAACATCCACCAAATCACCATAAACAACACTCGGTTTGAAACGTTTTCTCCATCTTTCAAGATTATTGCAGCATCTGTTGATCACATTAAGTTGTAAGTGTGCTGTCTCCATGGAGACTGCAGAGTCTCCCTGGGTTTCCAGTTACTGTATGTGGTTTCAACTGCAAGCAGAGTCACCCAACGAGTCAATCACTATTCCCTGTAAGGGAAGGGAAGAATGTCACCAGGCTAATTGTGGGATATGCTGGATAATGAAGCTGGATTTATCATTACACTTTCTTAAAGAAATATTGGTATGGAAGCAACACCTCGGACAGGGATTTGTAGAAGGTCTTGTTACAAAACACTCCTTAAAGTAGTAGACATCCTTCTTCCTTGAAGAGATCTCCATTCATCCACAGGGAAGCTCCCCCTGTGAATTTGCACAAAAACCATGAAATAACCATTAACTCTCTTGTGAAACAAGCAGTCATGGATAAAAACTGCTCTTCAAGGGGAAAAAAGACCACAATTAAAATCCCTTTTGCTTTTAATCAGCTTGGAGGCCCGTGCAAGGAAGGTAAGGAGAGCATTTTTGGTAATGGATCAAGGCTGAACTTGAGAGCATTCAGCCAGCATGCAAAGTGACACCAGTAATGAGGAAGCTCAGTTAATTTGGCTCCCTGACTTCACTCTGTCAAATGATTGGAAGCCCTGGAACTCTGTCTTGTAACTGTGCGTTTGCTTTTGGTTCTTGTAAAGGGAAAAAACCGCATCCTAACATCTGAGTTCAAATCCTACAGGAGGCAAATTAAATACCAAAGCAAGCAATGACAAGAAACGAACCACCTCTTATTGCAGATGTACTATAAATAAAAAAGCCCAAAAATCTCTTTTTTTTACCCTGTTCTCCCAAGCTATGAAGGCAACAGAAGCTGGCCAGTCTTCACAGCCTTTGCACAGAGAGGCTTGATTCAAGAGGCTTCCTGCAGGAACAGGAGAATCTGTGCTGACGAAATGGGAATATTGTGTGCAGGACTCTGGTTCCTTCCTGTAATCATGTTCTCAGCCAGTGTGTCATAATTTCCCCCTTCTTTTCTCTATCTGTACAGACCTTTCTCTGCACCTTCCACCTGCAGCCCCTGCATGAGCTGGGTGATTCTCCTCTTGGAGTGATCTCTGTTCAAGACAAACCCAAGCTCCGAGAGCACTCCCACTCCTTCCACCTGGCTGCTGCAGCGCTCTCATGCTTGGTGGTGTGTGTGGCATGCAGAGGTTCCAGAGGGCAGGGGCTGCTCAGGAACAACAACAACAGAGGCACTGGCTCACTGGCAGTTCCACCTTGGGAAAATCCAGCTTGTGGAGAAAGCTCTGGGAGCTGAAATCTCACATGCCACCATCCTCATTTCCATGCCTCCATATGGTCGCAGCACCTGGCTTGAGCTTCCTTTTTCCGAAGACAGGGATACTCCTGACTCACTCTTCCTCTTTCAAAACAGGGAAACTGAGGCACAGAGGCGCCTTGATTGGTGCAGTCAGATGTGACACTGCTCTGCATCATTTATTCTCATTTCCAACAGAGCACAGCAGCTCTGGGACTCCGCAGGCTGAGACATCCTGCCCTTGAAGTTGTGTGAGTGACTGGCAAGGGCTGATCTGGAGCCACAATCTCCGCCATACCAGTATTCCATGCTTTTCCCTTTCTGTATACATGTCTCTTTCCAAAACAACACCACACCAAAACACTCAACAGGATCTCTTGCCTGAGGATCAGAGGCCCTTTAAGGGGCCTTGGGTGTCACTGTGGTCACAGGCTTTACACAGGCAGAGCAAAGACCGGAGGTGATTGAGTGTGGCATCCCAAAAGGAGGGGAGGGAACTCAAGTAAACAAACTGCTCTGCTCTAAATGAAAGAGCTGCTGGATTTAATGTGACAGGGCCTGGGATGCTTCATTTGACACAGACTGGCAGCAGTCTGGTGATTGGCAAGAGCTTGGAATAATGGCTCTCTGGACTGTCATAACATCGCAAGATCATCTGCAGAGCAGCCCAGTCAGCCCCAAGCAAAGTGTGGGATCTGCTGGGCTGTAGTTAAAAATGAAATAAGCTCAGTGACTTGGGACTCTCTGTTTCCAGGATCTTTTTGAGCTCTCTGGGTGTTTGTATCCATGGAAAAAGCAGCTCCCAGGCTATTCAGAACTGCATCCTTGTTGCTTCATGTGTTTATCCATGAACAGAAAACCTTGGAGGGAGTAAGAAGGAGAAAAGTTTAATTGAACTGCCCCTCAGTAGTGCACTACAGAGTATTGACTCCTTCTGCATGTGTATTTGCAGCCCTGAAGTGCAGCTTTATTCTTACTCCAGGAACCATCACCACCAGCTGAGCAAACCTCCAGCCTGGTGCCCAACTGCACAGGAGAGTTCTGGAACAAGGTGGAGGCTACAGTGCTGCACACAGAGCCAGCCCAACTCTTCTCAGTGCTGGAGAAAGGATTTGAATTTATTTTTAGGACAGGAGCAAGAGGAGTTGAGGGAATTCCCAAACATGGGCTCTCTTGGACACTACTACTGTCACACCATGAGCTGTGCCTTTTAACAAAAGAGGAGAGCAGGAGCCTGGCAAAGACAAATCTTCCCCCAAATGCCACTATTCAAACCTAGCAACACCCCAATGATCTTATAAGGCTTGGAGGTAGGCCAGAGATTTCTCTGGGAACAGCAAGACTTCCCACCTTCTAAAACAGTCCACAATCAGCTTAAATTACTATAAAAGATGCCACCCTTACAGAGTTCTGGAGTACAGAGCAGTGCTGTTACACTGAGGCTGCCAGGCTTCAAATGGGTTGGGCAAACACATGTTCAGAGAGCTGTGTCCATTGTACCAGCAATAACACGGCCAGCAGGGCCAGGGAAGGGATCATCTTCTCGTGATGCCCCACCTCCAATCCTGGGTTTAGTTTTGGGCCCCTCATGACATGAAAGACATTGAGATGCTGGAGCCGATCCAAAGGAGGGAACGGAGCTGGGGAAGGGGCTGGAGCACCAGGAGCAGCTGAAGGAGCTGGGGGGGCTCAGCCTGGAGAAAAGGAGGCTCAGGGGGGACCTTCTCGCCCTCTGCAACTCCCTGACAGGAGGGTGGGACCAGGTGGGAGTCAGTCTATTCTCCCAGGTAACAAGCAATGTGACAGGAGAAAATGGCCTTAAGTTGCACCGGGGAGGTTTAGGGGGGATATTAGGGAATATTTCTTCACTAAAAGGGTTGTGCAGCCCTGGCACAGGCTGCCCAGGGCAGTGGTGGAGTCACCGTCCCTGGAAGGATTTAAAAGACGTGTAGATGTGACGGTTGGGGACAAGGTTTAGTGGTGGCCTTGGCAGTGCTGGGAGAATGGCTGGGCTTGATGATCTTGGAGGCCTTTTCCAGCCTAAACAATTCTGTGATTCTATTGCTGAAGCTCACACTCTGCCTGTGTGCAAAATACCTTCCCTTCTCCCCCTTAACTGCACTGCATTTACTAGGCTGAGGTCAGGGTGGAAAGGGTGATGTTGGCACTGTTTTGAGCCTGGGTACAGCTTCCTGCTCCAGTCCCGAAGTTCCAGCTCTTCTGGGGCGTTACTTTTCCTCTTGCTCTTGGCTGTGACAGCGGAGCAGCTGTTTGGGTGGGAAAGCACTCGTGTGTGAGCAGTGGTGTGGCTCAGTTGGTGCCCAAGCTGTATTTATGGTTTTCAAGGCTCGAAGCTGGCAGTGTCTGCCTCAACAGGCTGGTTTAGAAAGCTGTGTCTGGTTCCAGAGCCACATTCAGTTTGCAGTGGTGGAACACGATATTTCAAAACACGCCAGGCTTCCTTCTAGGTTAATCCATGCAGCTCCTGTCTCGTGTGTTTTGCAATATTAGCAATCCCCACAGCTGCAATGCAGTGCAGCAGCTGCAAATCCTTGCTGCTAAAAACACTGTAGTGCAAGAAAGAAAATAACCCGGCCCTTTTGCATTTTGGTAACCTGTGGCTACACCAGCCCCGCACCTTTCTCATACCCAGCAGATGACTCAATGGCTGTTTCCTTTCTCTGTGAGATGCCATCATTTCCTCTGACCAAAGTCTTCCAAGTCAATGGGTGTTAAAAGTATTAGGAAAAACATTACTTAAAGATAAATAATTTTCTTCAGAAGGGCAGCTGGTGAAACCTACAACCCCAGTTGCTAAAATCAGCATCATCTGTTATTTCCCATACCGTCGCAAAATGTTCCATTTTATCTGAGCTAAAAACAGCTTTTCTCTGCTGGAAACATGCAAATATCATTCCTTCATAAAGAAGCCACCAGATGGGAACTTAATAACTGTAGACTCTAATTCGCATTGCCTGGAGTTGCAAAAACCACCAAACTTTGAAAATTCTTGTTTATACCCTGCTTATTCAATGGTTTAAATATGTTTCCATGCACAGGCATCTGGCCCACAGCCAAGCTGTGTTAATACCAAGGTTATTTCTCCATGCAAGGCACAAGCTGAAATGACTGGCACTGGTTTTGGCTCTTCTTTCTGAAGAAAAGGAGATTTACATGGTGTAATGACTCTGAAGGTGAGTTGGTGGGAGCACGTCAGCTCTGCCAAAGCTGCCCTTTTTCTCTGTGCCTGTTATTTTACTCACTGTTCATTTTTTTAATACAAAGTCTGTTCCCCTCACATCAAAATGTCTGTGGAGTGAGGCAGACATTTTTCTGCTCTTGCAAAAGTTGTGGGAGAGAAAATTTTATGGGCGTTTTATGGATGCCTAAATGGCTGTGCTGTAGGAGGGGGAAGAAAAAGTGCACAGGAAGGAGATGGACAGCAAAACACAAAGCAAGAGTGATATCCCTCTGTGCTCTAAAACACAAGCAGAGGAATACAGAACCCAGAAACAGCAAAAGAAATAAATTCTTCATGGATCCATTTATAACCAGAACAAGTGTTTGCAGCTCAGGGAATAAAAGCAGGCACTGACAGGGCAGCTCTCACGTGTTAACTCTAACCATCCTCAAGCACTCTCGCAGAGCATGGTGGTGCAGGCTGGGCCTGAATTTGGGCACAGTCAGCTTTCAATAGCTCCTTGCAAGGCCTGATTTAACTTCCTCCCTGGGGCTGGGCCATTGAAGCATCACCTCTTGCTGCAGCGAGATGACTGTTGGATTCTTACATGGGAATCTTCAGATCCCTATGGATATTTTGCACTCTTGAAAGATAAACACGGGGGAAGTAACATATAAATCCAGGTTCTCAATCCATAACCAAACACAAATCCAGCTATTAAAAGGAGGCTCATCATCCCTCCAACACTGAAGTGGAAGCTCAGGAGGAATGGGAGAAACCACAACTTCTGTTGGAAAATATGTGCCTCGGCCACCCACTCACCTCAAGCAGGTAATGAGAAGTTAAGGCTCATTCTTTGGAGATTAACCCAGGAAGAGAGGCCTGAGACTTCACCAAGGCAGTAAATGGTAATTGAAACCTGCTAAATCTACCATCAGCTTTTTCTCTCTGGGTGTACCGAGAGAAAAGATGGGAGAAGCAGGCAGGGAAGGAGGCATTTCATACTTGCATCTAACCTGTTTTCCAGATGAGTTTTTCAATGATCAGATCCAATCTACTGTAAAAACTTCCCAGGGAGAGAAACCCTCAGCACATGAACCAAAAATGTAATGATCTGGGAAATGTATTTCTCTTTAGGGGGAAGAAAACTGGTTTCACCTTTGTGCTCCCACTTTTATTGTTCACAAACTATGAAGATTTCTTTGCTACAGCAGAGAGAGGCACAGTGACAGAGCTGTGACCCCGAGCCAGCTAAAGGCACGAGGAGATCAGGTCCTTGTCAAACATGCTGCTGCTTAGAGGGGCTGCCAAACTGCATCAGATCCAATGTCTGTCTGCTCGTTCTCCTCCTCACATTAAGTGCCATCCTGGACTCTGCCAGGAAGAGATTGGTTTAAATGTGTGGTTTAATAAACCTGCAGCAAAATTTATCATCATATTTTTACATATCTTTGCCATCTGTAGCAGTGCCCCACCCCTTTGGTGACTCTTGTTAAGTGCCTGGCCTCAGTGGCTTCCTGTGGCAATGAGTTTCACAGTAATTATGTAGTGTGCAAAAGAGCTCTTTTTATATCAGTTAATGCAGTTCTGGCTACATCTGTGCTTCCAACTTCTGCTGAAAGGTCTGGTCCCTAATCGATGCTGCTGTGCCACCAAGAATCCCCTTGTGACCATTAGCAGAGGCCTTCCCTGGGGTCAGCGGGGCTCGGCTATCAGCACAGAGGGAAATGGTGCCACTGGAGGGCTGTGCAAAACCTCAGGGAATGGGATCTTCTACTGGATAACCGCTGGAGCGGCAGCGACTGGACTCACCAGTCCGAGGTCCCGATTTCCCAGGAGCTCTGGAAGCAGTGGCTGTTCCTCCCCCATGCCCTGGACCTCGGGCCTCTGCTTTGCTAAAACAAACAGAGTGTGAAATGCTACCAGCTCAGGCCAGGAGGGTTTTGCATGCACGTGGGCAGTCATGCAAGCTGAAGAGTAACAGAGAAGCAGGTCTGATAGCCCAGCCAGTCCCTGGGGTAACTCTTAGTGTTTAAAAACAAACCACATGACTCTGTTCGTCAGTTTTAAACATCACTCAAAAAAATGACTCCTTCAGAAATTACAACTAGGCATAGCAAGAAGCTTTATAATCAAGGGTGCAACATGATTTAAGGTAAGAAAAATTGATCAGATTGGCTGAGGTCACCACCAGAACGAGGCAGAACAGCAGCTGAGGAGAACTGTCACACTCATTGCATTGCGTGTTCTCTGCAGGACAGGGCAGGGCAACAGGGAGGAACCTTGAGCCTCCCCCATGAACATTTGAAAAGGGCAGGTAGGGAGGTGAGCGGTTTCTACGTTATTCCCAGTAAACCCTAAACCTGATTCTGCACCTGCTGATTCATAGCCCCTGTTGCTCTTTGATTGATTACCTGGTCCCAAAGGTGATGTTCGTCTCGTCTCACGCGGCACTCGACATCAAAGTAACCCAGTCCAGGACCATCAGAACACAACCAGGACTTCAGGAGATCCTGTGCCATCCCAAGAGCATGGCATGCCTGGAACTGGGACTCAGGAGTTGAAACTCTCTTTGCCTCAGTCCTCTCCCCAGGACAGAACTGACCCACTTCATAAAATGATGCTCTCTTCCTTCGGCATCCAAATGCCACTGTATCATGGGCTAATTTTCTCCCTCAGGGATGGTAGATTAGATCCCACAATTTCTCTCTCCCCCTGCGTTTTCAAAAGGTCTTTCAAGTGTAATAAACTCAGGTATTTATATATCAATCTGCGTTACCTGAGGCACATATTACAGAGGCCTGGGTCACAGCAACATCATTATGGTGAGTTTTAAAGAGAGCAATGGGAATAAGAGAGATAAATAATTCTCTCTCTGTGGTGCCCTTTCTATTTGTATGCTGAAGCTTAGAGCAGCTCCCTGCCTTGGACACACCTTCAGAAATACAATATTTCACACCAGAGCCGAAAAAAAATCAAGGTAAGCAGCAACCAATCCTCTAGAGCTCAGAAAACAGCCTTCCCCCCTTTAAATTACAGGCACTTACACATCACCTTGGCTCCTGTCTTCTGCTGCTTCCTCTCACTTCTGAATCCCTTGAAAGTGTTGCACATCTGCAGTCACTACTTTTCAGAGCATTTATGCTGCATTTTCACACTGACAGGGACATTAGAATGTGAGAAAAAGAGGTCATGGCTTGGCTGCCTTGGGGAGCAGCATCAACCCCTCTCCATGGTGCTGTGGCAGCTTGTCTTCGAGCAACCTGTTCAGTCACAGACCCTAAGGCAGTTCTTCTATTTACACATTTGCTTAATATTTTGTTGGACAGGAGGCTTAAATTGGGCCCAAAAAAAAAAAAAAAAAAAGCCTTTGAACACCTGCAAAACTCCTTGGTACAACACTTCTCTGATATCAGCTCACCCAGTTCCTAAAGAACACATTTCTGACTGAAGAAAAATCCAAATCACATAAAAGGGCTGCAGGAGGGTTGTAAGTGCTCTTGCTTACTCAGTACCTGTCACAAGCAGGTCAGATCACTCCAATAATAGCAGTTTATTGTTGTATTCACAGGCCAAATGAAAGTCAGGTTTCTCTGGCACCAGGAGATGGACAAAACCGCTGCAAAAGGTTTATGACAGCTCGAGGATATGAAGAGGAGGACAAACATCTGAGGTCACCCAGCACACACCAGGTCCTAGGGAGTCTGAACCCTGGTCCAGGGCTCTGGCCATGTTTTCCCAGGGGGACTGACCAGCCCTCAGCCCTAAATTGCTGCTCACCATAGGTCTCATTCTGGTTTATAAAGGCATTTTAATGCATTGACTTGCCTCTGAGGAAGAAAGTGCCTGGCACTTGTTTAAGTCTTTATTAGACCTGAAACAAATACTGCATCATTTAACTGAGGCTTTTGTTGCTGGAATCAGTCGTGTTCTGCAAATCACAGACTCAAGACTGCATCTAACCCCTAATAAGCAAGGAAACTGCTATTCGTCCACCTCCCTGCTTTCCCCCAGCTGCTGTTATCTCTGTGTGAGACTGGGAATTGGAGGAAAGAATGACCCAGTGATTGTCTAAATCAGCCCAGCTCTAATTTACTGGAATACGGTTTGAGCAGCTAATGTAACACCTACTGTGAGCAAGATGGAGCTATCTCCAGGACTTCTGTAGGCTAGGAATATTCACTTAAATGGCATTGTCTGGCTGCACTCACTGGAGGGTTGCTGTACCACAGAGAGCAGTTAACCCTTGGAGTGTGAAATTAGGTCAAAAGAACCAAGCTTTCAACTGCAATCGGAAAAGTTAACTTTCCACAGAAAATTGGGTGTCCTGCTTGTCACTTTCTCAACTCCTCCTGTAGCAAACAGCTCAGGCAATTACAGTGCTCAGGTAAACAGACACCAGCGAGGTGTCCTCAGGATGCCCTGAGTCTGGCAGGAGGTTTTCCCAGCCCTCTCTGAAGCAGTTCCATGCCATGTTTCCCATGGCTGGATTAAGCAGCTGGTCTCTCGCCAGAGGGAAACGATGGAGTGTTTTTATTCTTTAAAATACTGACCTGAGCCACACAGAGGTCAGTGCCTTCCTTGGCCCTGATGCGGCATCTGAGCTCCCCAGAAAATTACCTTTTCCTTGTCCTTCAGCTCCTCACAACGAGGTGAAAGGAATTACTGTCTGTGAGAATTTGGAGGCAGACACTGAATTTTGGCCTGAGCACGTAAAGCACCAGGCACCCCACAACAGCAGTACTGGAGGGGGCAGGAAGATGCTTAACACGTAAACAGCTTCAGTTTCAACAGCAAGGTCATTCAAACTGTTGTTAAGTCAACACTCATGAACAGTTCTGTGAGTATAAGGCAGAAATCCTGTTTTAACCGGGTTTGATAGAAAATATATTTAATTTAACCTTTCTTTTCAAGTGGAAGGATAGGTTTTCAGGAAGCAGTGCTTTCCAGTCAGATGCTATGGCATTTTGCACAAGAGTACACCCGTACCAAATTACTTATTCCCGTTTTACAGATGGGGAAACTGAGGCACAGGACAGTGGAGGGGTGGATGGGATGGAACCAGCTGTGGGTCCATCTGGTTCCTGATGTGTCAGTCAACCGAGTGCCCTCCCAAGACAGGGCCAACAGCTCAGCCATAAAGAAGGGGGTTATCCCAGCACTCTGGAACAGCCCTTCTCTCAGGGACTCCTAGCCAGTTCCCTTCACCAGTAGTTTGGTCTAAGGATGACTTTGGCATCTTTCCTTGCAGCAAATTTCCACTGCAATTTCAGGTAACAAGTTTCAGCCACAGGTAACATCCATGTTCCTTTTCACTGGCAAAAGGGCAACCCAAGGAATGCAATGCTTCCAGCCTGAACTTCCATCCTTGTGGAATCACTGGAGTTTAATTGCTCCCCGAGCCAGAGCTCCAGATTAAGGTGTGCTTAATCCCATTACCTGCAATTCACTGGGTTGTGTGCAGGTAGCACGGACCCTCCTGGTTTCAAACCTGCCTCCTGGGAATCAGTCTCTGCAGTTCAGGAGTAGATGAGCAACCTCAACCTGAAAAGCTGGATCAGTAGAGAGCACCCTTGTGCTGCTCCACTTCCAATGCTGGGAGATGCTCCCATCCCTTGATAAATCCCAGCCTCCATGGAGAGAGGGTCAATTCCAGGAGCTGATTCATTTGCCTGCCACAGAGGATCCCACAAGGCTCAGCTGCAGCTGCAAGAGATGCAATCCCAAGTTATCCGCGAGCCCACAGACTGGGCACACACTGAGGGAAGCAGCCTGGATGCAGAAAATCCCCTGCTTATGGCTCCCTCATCTTTCCCCATCTCTGTATTCCCAGGAAAATGACACTGGCTTGCTCTGAAGCACTGAAATTGGAGGAGAATCCCCCAGGCAGCCTCAGATGAAGGTTCTGTACTCCTTTTGGGTACTGTTGGGAACTATCCCCGCAGACAGGGACACGGCTTCTCCCTTCATTCTAGGGATTCCTTTCCCATAAAAAGTCAGTCCTGCCATAACACTGGCCTGGAGACAAACTGTAACAGTTTTAAAAGCTAATTCTGAAGGAACCACGTTAATGAGGGTAGCACCATCTCTGGAAACGAGAAGAGACAAAGCAAGATTAAAAGCACAGGAGACAGACGTGAGGTCAGTTTAAAGAGACTGAGCAACTTCAGAGGGAAAGCCCCTGTGTGGCAGAGGTGTCTGGGTCACAGAGCCAGCACTGCCCTCGCTGCCCCAGGTGTCCTGTGCCCACACTGACCATCTCACAAATATCCCAGCCCAGACACCAGCAGCTGAACCCCCCCTGCTCCTCCAAAGCCACCGCAAGGGACCACCAAACCCAACTGATGGGCTGAGCTGTCTCAGGACCTGCCCAGGGAGGCTTTTTGGATGCTCTCCCAGTTCCCTGGGTACCACCTCTCCCCTTTGCCTGGATCACCTTCACAGCCCATAGGTTGGTGTGTCCACCCCAGGTATTTGTAGCACGCTAAACTCAAGAATTGTAACACCTGGGAGGGACTAACACGTTCCCCACCCACCTTGTCTTGCTCTAAGCCCTAATTTTTAGTTACTATAAAACAAACAAAAACCACATAGCCCTCCCCAACAGGCTTTATCCTAATTCTCACAGGAAATAATGACTTTCTGTTATTAAATAATGTAAAATGATTGAGGTGAGTCATAAAGCATTTGTATGAACACTAATGGATCCATGATTAATTTTTTCTTTATTTTATTATTATAAAACTTGTCTGTGTCTTCCCCTCCCCCTTTCTCTGTCCTCCCCATCACATTTTGTTCTCAGGGGAGGTAATCAAGACTTCACTTGAATTTCTCATTACTTGAAAGGTTCCACATCACACGATGATAATGGGACAGTTTCGTAATTACAATTAAAAAAAATACCAGAGCAAGAGAAAACTGGAGAGGTTTTCAGACGCTTTTGTCTTTGTCACCCAGAAATTAAAGGCTTGCTTTAAAACGTGCTTAAAAACCAAGAGGAGAGGGCAGTTTCCACTTATTGTCATGCAAAAACCATTGTGCCTGAGCTTCATTTTGGAAAGTCCAGCCTCCTTTTTTATTTCCTTAGATCACCTCCCTCCTCTTGTTTTCTTTTTTTTTTTTTTTTTTCTTTTTTCCTTTTTAATAAAGTCCTAGGCAACATTTACAATTTGGTAAGACACAAAACTAGACTGGTAACTCTTTCATTTTACCACTAATTTCCTTAAAGCCAAATTACTCCCTTTGTGCCCCAGTTTCCCATTTGCAATGGAAGACACTGCAGGAGCTGAGGCTATTTTGTTATTTTCTTTTCCAGAGTTCTACAGGCTTATACCAAGTATTTTAAACCCTGCCTTTAGGAGCAGGGCGCAGGTGGCAGAGATGAGCAGAATTAGCCCTGTGCTCTGCTAACAAGCTTTAAGATCCCACAGGATATAAGGTTGGATTAGATGTGACAAATAATAATGATTACTCTTATTATTCCTCCTAGAACTGGCCTAAGACATCATCAGCTGGAGACATGTCAGAGTGGCAAGACATTATGGCTTGTGTGGGACTCTGAAAAAGATGAAATTTCTGTTTGAAAATTAGGAGTCCTTTGCTGGGCAGAACACCCCCATATTTTCTGCTGGGAGTGTTGCTCCCTCAGGCCCCGTTCCCTGCCCAGCACGAGCAGTAACCCCAGTTCCTGAGGTCCCTTCTTGGACTGGTTTGTGGCTCCCTTGTGTGACCAGAGGCACCTTGCAGTAACCACACCGTGCCTCGGTTTACCTGCTGCTTCCTCACCACGCTGAGGGTGAAGCTGCTCAGCAAAACTCTCAGCAGTGCATCCAGGGCTTGGAAAGGCTGGAGGGGGTGACCATTCCCAACAGCCTCTTTGCTCCATCCCTGCTCACCCATAGCACGGACAGGGAGCATCGAGGCTTTCTCTCCAGCTGGCATTTACACCCTTGCCATGAGGGACTGCTGAGTGGGATTGCCTGGGGTGATGGTGAGGGAGGTGCCTGTCCCACCCGTGGAGCAGCCACATTCCTGGAACATGCAGCCACATTCCCCTCAGCAGTGGCCATGCAAAATTACAGAGTCACAGGATATGATGGGTTGGAAGGGATCCACCAGGATCATGGAGTCCAGCTCTTATCCCTGCACAGGACCATCCCCAAGAGTCACACCATGGGCCTGAGAGTGTTCTCCAAATGCTTCTTGAGCTCTGTCAGGCTTGGTGTTGTGACCATCACTGCCCATGAGGGTGGTGAGGGCTGGTTGAGGGTGAGCCCTGCGGTGCCTGTGCCACTGCCCCATTGCCTCCAGGGGGTTTTCCATGGGTGCAGATACCTCGTTCTGTCCCTGATGTCAGACGGGTGCCCAGGCATCTCTCCTCCTTGCCCTGTTCCAGTGGTGAGAAGCAGTCCGGCTCTGGGGCACAGCTCGTGGAGGCAGGAGCAGCTCCCTGGGCATCGGCGCAGCTCCAGGTTCTGGCCCCTGGCAGGGCCCCATTAGAGGCTCCTCTAAAGCAAATAATGCCAAATGCAAACAGCAGCAGCAGCAAATTCTTGATTAAATATGAACAAGCGCAGAGAATTGCTTATGTCACTCACCCCACTCCTCTCTGTCCTCCATCTGTCTGCTTCCCTCCTCTTCCACCATCTCTCCCCCAGCCATCTGTTCAGAGCTCTCGCTCCTTCTCTCCCCTCCCTGTCCTCACACCCCTTCCTTTTGTGGCTGTTTCACTCCGAGGGGTTCCCAGTTTGCTGCTCCTCTCCCAGGGTTGTGCCCTGCTGGTTCCAGCTCTGTGGTGTGAGTTTGGGGGTCAGCGGGGATGTTGTATCGGCGCTGGAAAGCTGAAGACAGACGGTTCCCACTCCTCTGTATCCCCCAGGAATGTCTCCCTGGCATCCTGCTGGAAGGAGCTGCTACTGGGGAGGGAGGGGGAAGGCAGTTTTTAAACAGGGTTAGCAACACCAGTTGCTCTGCTTGTGCAAGGAGATGTTTCATAGTTCTGAAGAGCAATCACATCAGAGTGGGCTCTGGGGCAAGAGTTTGACACCCCTTGCCTGTTAACCATGGGATGGCTGGTGCCGGAATTCCATTTGGGCCAAGGGCAACATAAAACTAAAATAATTACTGTTTGGCCATTCATGTAGGTGGTTAAAATATTCAGTGGTCATAATGGGAAAAATCAAACCCATCCCATGAGTCTGTTGGCTATCTTGTAACACCATTTACAGCAGAGCAGTGTTTGCACAAACTGCTTTGGAATCAGAATAATGGCCTTTTAGCCACCTTGATGGGATTTATTTGCTTTCCTCTGGAGTAAACAATGGCACAAGGCAAAGGCACCGGATCGATGGGCATTAAAATCTACAGAAAGGACATAAACCTCACGGCTCCAGCGCATCACCTACATTTTCCCAAGGTGGAAGGATGCCCTGCTGCCTGGCTGGGATGCCACCAGAGCCCTGGCTGCAGGGGATTTGTGTGCTGCCATAGAAGCCAACAAAACTGGCTGCTGTCAGAGACAGAGACTGGGTTTGATCCAGACTAGCAAATCCAGGGTTCCTATAAAAGAGCTGAATAAGGGCCCTGTGCCTGACAAGAAGGAAATAAAACTATTGGACTGTTGGCTTTGATAAATCCTTTCCCTGACACATTCCTCAGACTTTGTTTCAGCAAAGGATAATGGGAGAGAAAGAGAGAGAGAGAGTGTCCTTTTATTCTGATAATTTAAATACAGTGAAACAACGACTTGGTAACAACATGGAGCTGTTAGAGGAATAACCTGACTGTGCACCTTTTTTTCTGGAGTCTCCAGAGTGGAATCAGTTTAGATTGATGCATGATAAAGGAACGAACCTGTTGCTGAACAGGGCGGCTCTCGGTGCAATAGGCAGAGCTGTTATCAGACCTGTTAAACAAATAGAGCTGTGAAATGCAGACGTGCTGTCTGAAGCACAGGCTCAGCTTCCCAGGCAGTGAGATCTTCTTAAGGAATCCTTGATAAAGGAACAAGGCTGTTCAAGTTAACAGATATCCTCAGGTGATGCTTGCAGAGGATGCGTGAAGCAAAGGGGGATCTTTGCTGTGGCTCCTGATGCACTTCCCTCCCCTGCACAAACACACCTGGGGTGCTGCCTTTGCTGGAGGGAGAAAAAGTCTGCACACACAGGGCAGAAGGTGGTGGGGCAGGAGCCAAGTTAATGGGAGCAGCCCCAGCTCTGCTCAGTGGTGGCAGCAGAGGAGCTTTGGAGTTGTTGGGAGTGTTGGACTCCAGCTGGGCCTTTGGACACGGACTGCTTTCCTGGAAGAGCTCAGGGAGCAAGGAAGGATGCAGAGGGGTCATGGCTCAGGGTCCCACCTCCAGTGACCGCGTTGCTTGGAGAAGGGAGAAGAGGAGTTTGCCCCCGGTCCATGTCCTCCAGGTGAGCATCTTTCAGGAACACGTTCAGTCCAAGGCTGTCCGGACTGTCCCACTGAACAGCTCCATCCTGAATCCACAAAGCAGGGCCTTCACCTCGAGATCTTCCATCTGGGAGTAAGAATCAGATGCCAAAGTTACTTTTCAAAGCAGCTTCACTCTTCCTTCCTGCCACAACCATCTTTGGACCTTGTCCTGATTTGCCCCCGCTTGAGTGAGAACAATGCTGGGCTCCCTTCAACTGGACTTCTGGCAACAACAAGAGAACAGTAATTTCACTGCAATGTTTTTCCTAAGGAAAAAAACCCCACAATTTGTTTGTCTGCCTGTGACAGGGAAAATTTTTCATGTTACCATCAGCCCTTGGAGTTCATTCACCTATTGGAAAGATGTCCAGCTTTGAAGGATATTTAATCTTATTTGAAAAGAGATCATTAGGAGAACACACACCAACACATGTGCCACACACTCCCAGTCTCATTAGAGCTTGTTTGCTCCTTCAGCTGAGGAAAAGGGTTTGTTTTCATGGTGGGAACAAATGTTTTCATGCTTGGTGAAGGTGTGTGTGCATGTGTGTATATCCATGTGAATATGTAGGTGCATATTTACATTGCTGAAGGGGAGAGGTCTTTAACTTGTTGAAACTTGTGAAATTTCTCATCCTGGTTCCATTTTTGGAAGCAGATTTTGATGAGATCTCTCCCGTCACTGCACAGAGAGCATCTAATCATGCCGTACAAAGACAGCCACAACTGACAATGCGTCTCCCTCTTCCAGGAGAAAGGAAGAGGGGAACAAAATGAATAATTCAAATGATAATTAGCAGTGTAATTATTCCTGTTTTTAGAGTAACCTAAAGGACAGAACATCAACGTATGAGTCACTGGCAAAGTATAAACAGAAATCATTTGGAATATGCTGTCCTGATGCTTTAGAAAGGGACTTGTCAGAGACTTTCTCTTTTGATTTCACACTGGCGTCAGGAGTCCCCTCCAACTGCTCCCTGTAAGGTCAAAGCTGGTATCAGTCACCCAGAACTCAGCTAAGGGAGAGGGGAGCTTCAAAAGCAGTGTCAGGCACTGAGGGCTCACAGGGTGTATGTACACAGCCAGGGAGAACAGCGCTGAGACCCATCAGCTGAACACTGAGAACATCAGGCAGTGGTTTGGACTCGGTTCAGGCCAAGGAACAGTGTTTTTCTCTGTGTCTACACAGCCTGGCGTAGCAGAGCCCTGTTGTAGGTCTGGCTTTGATGTGCTCCAGTCCTGCAAATAACAATGCCCAGAGCTGACATCCCCTGCAGGCACCAAGAGTTGAGGCCTAAAGGGGCTGAAGTAACGGGAAGGAAGGGGTGGTGGTGGTTATTTTAGGTTGAACTGGGAGGGGAGAAGGTAAAATCTCAGCCTCAAGGTGTCCCACATTGTGCTTGGGAAGAGCCAAACCCCCTGCATAGGAGAGAGCTGTCACATGCCTGATGCAGCATTTATCCTTAGGGACTCGTGCAATAAGTCTGGATTTCAGCTACAGTTCAGACCTTCAAACCATCAGCCTTTACAGTCTTCCAAACTTACAGTCACTTTCGATTTCTTTAAAACCTGGGGCATCTCTCTGGAACAGGAAACATGAAACCCCTGTGGCTGGAGCAGCTCCTGTCCAAGGAGACACTGAGGCAGCAGGAGCCGCCTGCAAAAGCGAACAGCGGGATGTCCCTTGGCACTGAAACACAGGAGGAAGAGAAGAAAGACGTCTTTAATTTGCCTGGTAATGATCAATATAGAATCAAATCCAACCTTGAATTTTAATGGCTCTGTACTAATAGGAAACCACTCACAGATGGATGAAGTAGCCTGGGGGAGGGAGGGCTGGGTGGTCCAAGGCAGAGCAGGCTCAACACCCCCTGTGGCCACCCCTTGCCAGCATGACTGTGCTTTTTGGGAGCTGGCAGAGGGAAAAATCACGCCGGGGTGGCAGTGGCTGGGGTTGGGCTGTTGTGGGCACAGGAATCAGAATGACCCAAGGCTTCCTGGGCTCCCACAAGTGCTGTTGGATCCAGCAATTTCAAAGCACTGTTTTAAAAACAAAGGCATTTACAGATGGGAGAAGTGAGTCAAGAAACAGGTAACTCCTTGGCCCCGGGTCACCCGGCAGCACCCAGAGCTGCAGGTCTCCCAGGCCCTTCCCTGTGATATTGGGGCCTCTTCACTGCTCCCTCTCTTTGACATGCTGAACAGACAAGATGACTCAACTCCTGACTCAAGGCACTGACAGCATTTGCAATTGGCAGAGACTCTTTAAAAAGAAAGGAAAAAAGATGCCTAATACATTTATATATATAAATAAATAGAGATTGACCAGCTTAAATTATATAGCAGCTGTTAACATTGGCATCTTTATTTGCTGCATCAATTGTATTTGGTTTAATCTTGTTCCCACAATGCTGAAAACATTTGACTCATCTGCTGGGTTTTTTTTTTGTTGGTGTAGAATCATTTTGACAGTTACCCTGTTGGCTGTTAATAAATATCTGCACTTTCTATAATCAATCATAAAACAAATCCAATCGCCTTTTCGCTTTTCATTTGACCTTAATCCTAACAAATCTCTCACTGTTTTATTGAATTTACTCATGGGCCAGCAGAAGAAGAAAGAAGGAGAGGGTATCTATTGATGCCTGTCCATCTGTCTAAGATGGAGATAGTCCAGAGGATCTGAGATGGAACCAGGAAATATCCACCTGGAGTCTGACACTGTGTTGAACCACCCCAGTCAGATCCCTCTGCCTTTCCTGTCATGCTTCCCCTTCCAGAGGACAGAGTAAAACTGCAGGGGCTGAGCACATTTTTTTTTCTCCCCTCAGCCAAGAATTCACAGTTGCCTTCTATTGAGCACACAAGCAAAGGGAGTTATGTTGCTTCTTCGGGAGCTGTGGGAAAGACTTCTCCTCCTTAGTGGTCTCATCTGGAGACCTTTTAAAGTTCACCACTCTGCAGGTTTCCCTTCCCCTTCTCCTCATATTTTAGGGGGCAGCAGGGTGAGGGTACAGCTGTGCTGGGGCGAACTGGTTCATGTAACGCACCTGAAATGAAGTGGAGGGAGCTGGAGGGCAAAGGATGCTCCATCCAACGCCTTCCTCACTAAGTGGCCACTTTCCTGCCTGCGTGAGGTCTGTGTTTCCCCTTCTTTCCCCTCCCAGATGTCTGTCTGCAAAACCATTCACTGAGCACTTCAAAACTGTCAGTGAGATGAGGTTTGCCCCTCAGCACAAATCCTGTGTCATGTGGTGGGGAGGAAGGATGCAACAGCCCTCTTCTGCTCTTAAATCAGGCCTGGATGTGCCCTTGCTTCCCACCACCCCAGGAGGCACAAGGATGCTTTACAAGCAGTTCTGGTACAATTTCTGTTTTGCAAACATTTCCCTTTCTCCATCTCCAACAGAACAGGAAGCAGAGTTTATATATAAAAATAAATAAATAAAACCAATCATGCAGTTAAAGAAGAATGGGGGGGGGGGCAAAAAAGGATAAAAGCAGGCGAAGGAACTTCGTCCTTTGGTGCCAGCAGTGTCAGGCTCCTGCGGGTGGAACCCCAATGAGAACCAAAGTATCTTCATCATTATCTTGCTGGAAGTGGCAGCTGCTTCGGCAGCCGCTGCTCGGGCGGGACAGTGGCTTTTACGAGAGCAGGAAGGGAACAGTGGGGCAGGGAATTAAAATATGGGCTACAAATTGGAAACGGCGGGGGGTGGAGGGGGATTCAGCTCAGCCGGTGGATGCCCAGCATGCTCCCTATTTATGCTAGGCCGATGACTTTGCTCTCAAGCAGCTTGCAGGAGAGAAAGGGAGAGCAAAAAAGAATAAAAATAAAAAAATACATATCTTGCCGCTTGCCTTGGCCCGGGAAATTCCTGCAGAAGCCAGTGGCAGCAGGGACTGCAGTGCTGTAGGTCAGAGTGATGCAACAGCCCATCTGCAGCCATGAATTACCTGCCCTTGTGCAGGTTACTCTGTCTAGAGAATAATGTTATGGATGAGGAGCTGGCTGGGAAGGAAGGGCAGACCCAGGAGAGGCTGCGTTCCCTCACAATGGTGCAAAACCCATCTGAGGTTGAGCCCAGGCTGAAGACAGAACTTAATCCATCAAACCTCACCCTCAACCTCATCTCGCACCCAGAGGAACCTGAACTCAAGTCTATGCTCGGGTCAAGATCTTGACACCTCTGAGTCTGTTTTTCTGCCTTTAAAATGGGAATCATTGCCCAGCACTCGGTGGACCAACAGGATGAACATGCAGAGGTGTGCAGAGTTCAGACAGGTCTGTGGTGGGGCCACACAGCCCTCGCTGGAGTTGTGGCCACTCTGCATCTGGGTGGCCCTTTCCAGCAGGACTCTGCCCTTGTCTCTGCTTCTGTAGCCCCATATCACCCCAAAGCTGACCAAGAGGCCTGCCCTTGGCACGCGGTGCCAGGCGAGAAGCACGCGAAGGAGAAGGGAAATAGTGCCTGAGAGGTGCCTCCCTCTCTCAGTGAGGTCTGAGAGCAGCCAGAAATAGAAATGTGTGGCCATGAATTAAACACGCTGCAATCTCTCATCTGTCTCCAGTGGGGAGTTCAGCTCAGGGCAGATCTCTCCTCTGCTTGGATGGACACGGAGGTGTTTCCCTGGGAAGGCAGGACATGAGTCAGCAAGTGTCCTACTCCGCTGGTTTGAACAGGAGCAGTTTCTGTGAGGGCCCTCCTCCCAAGCCACCCTCACTTTCCTGGTGCTACTGGGCTCTTTGGGATAATGCTGACCAGCCCTCGGCATTTCCCAGTTCCTTGGCACCTGAAGCATCCCCCAAAGACATCAGCTACCCAAGGGCCAGAGCCACTGGTTTCTCTACCTGTCCCAACTGGGAGACCACTGTGTCTGACCCTGCAGAGACGGGGGTGTTGCAAAGGGGGACTGGGAAGGCACAAAATGGTTGTGACTCAGCTGGCCACAGTGCCCCAGGCTTTGGCAGAGGCAGGCTGTCCCTGGGCACACCCTGCATGACCAAACTGAGGTGTAACAACATGTCAGGCAGCTCAGGGTCAAAACAGCCAGAATTTCTTTCTGCTGGTGTCTCCTATGGCAGAGGACAGTGTCACCTTGGTGTTCGTGGTGCTCCCAGCCTCAGAGGGCAGGACAGCGCTGCACTTAACGTCTTAAATGGACACTGGTTGTGCTTATTGTGCTTTTGGACATGAATCTCTGCTGGCTTCTGTGCCCAGGCATGATACACAGACAGGGACTCACCCTGCCAGCAAACACCTCAATTCCTGGAGGCACAGCAGCAGTGAACTGTGATCCTGCCAACTGCTGCTTGGGTGTCAGCGTGGCACAGGCAGGAAGAAGGGCCCAGCCCTGGGGCTGGACCACCAGGCTCTGATCCTCCCATTAGGCTCCCTCCGCGCTCAGCAATTGTCTCGATTCCCTGTGGTGGCACTGAGGAAGGCCCAGCCTTTCCCAGTGGCGGGGAGGCACTGGGGGAACGTCGCTCGGGCAGCGGATGATCAGCTTTGCTGGCAGCTGTCTGCAGTGGATGTGATGGATGATGCCTCAGACTGCCAGAGTGCCAGAGTCTCTCCATGTCTCCGAAGTCCACCAGACAGCAGAGCTCACAGAGGATTAGCCCTGTGCTTGCCTGCAGCCCTGGGGCTGGACACAGCTCCAGGAGTGATGGGGAAAATGAAGGAAGTAATTTAGAGCCTAACAAGGGCAAGTCCACAAAGCCCTGCCTCAGCCTGAGAGCTGGTTGCTTGAGAGGGGGCTTGATTTCCTTCTGGCTTTGCAGATGCTCTGAGCACACTTTCCTGACTCATGAAGGGAAGTGCATCAGGATTTGGCACTGAGATGGCTTCTCTCTCATTGCTTCATTACATGACCTTGCAGAACATAGACAGCATTTTCAGTTCACATGTAAAGATGTTTCTACATGGCTCGCACATGCCCAGGCCAGATGGAAGGGGGACACAGTCAGTGGTGTGGGCTGGCCACAAACAGCCTGCACACAATGAGCTGCTGGGAGTGCTGCACACACCAGAGCATGTACCTCCGTCCTCAGGAATGACCCCACTCCTTTTCCCTGCTCCTCTGCTCCTTTCACTGCCTGCAGGCAGCATCTGTCCCCTTCATGTGGCCCCAGGTCACCTGCGATGTCTGTGGAGACACTGCCAGGTCCATCACGCGTGAGCACATCTAAAATATGAGCACAGACACTGATACCCCATTGATGCCACACACAGAGTGATGTTTTTATGTGGATCAAGCAGCCATGGGATTTCTAGTCTGGGAATGGCAGCTGGGATATACACATGTACCTTAGGGAGGTGGCAGTGCTTGGATAACCAGAAAGAGGAAATCTAAGGACAGGAATACCCCATGCTGCTATCTGTAGGGATATATGAGATAAGGGATCCTATAAACAACCAGTCCAGATAAAGGGGGGGTTGAGAACCCTGGAATTCTCTGTATCTCTCTCTCTCCGCTCCTCTCCCTCTCTTGAAAAGGCCTTGCCTGCCCCTGCAGAAGCTCTGTCTGATCCATCTCCCTCTTTTTTATCGGGTTAATTGGCCACTGCCTTAGCAGGGAGAGCTCAGCCTGGCTGTCAGCTCCGAGCTGCGCTTAGCAGGCTCCACAAGCTCCCGGGAAGGCGCTGACACAGGGAAGGGGTTTTAACCTGTCACAGAGGCAGCTGGGGAAGGAGCAGGACTCGGCTGCCTGTAATTGCTCTTTGCACAGAGGTGCCTTGTTTATTCCATTAATTTGGAGCCGTCAAATGCCAAATCTCAACAAGCAGCTCCTGAAGTGGGGGGATTTTTGCCTCCCCAGAAGGGTGGGGTATGCAAAGCCCTTCCTTCCTTTAAATAACAACAAAATTCCTTCCCAAACCCCTCCATCTCTTGGTCCCTAACATTCACTATGCCCTTAGTGGGAGCTGTATTGAAATGTGACCCTAATACCTTTCCCCCTGCAAAGTCACTCAGAGTGTAATGTCAGAACAGGATGGAAAGTGCTGGTTTCCCAGGAGTTAAATGCTTGAGGCTTTGCTATTTGGCCAAAGGAAAGGCCTATTTCCATCAATAAATGAACAGATATTTATGAAGTAACAGATATTCCCCCCTTCCCAAAGGCTGCAAATTCCAGACCCAAGTAGTCCTCCTTGTCAGCAAACAAAATCAGGATGTCTGAATGTCATGTACCAGCTCTAGGAAACACATGGCGACGAGCAGAGGCTGGAAGGTGATAGAAGGACTTCTTGCTACAAGACATAAAACTGAAAATCAGAGCAGAACGTATTTCCTCTGCCTGGATTTCACAGCTCTCTGTATGGTAATTTGGCCGGTTGCACTCTCTGCATGTGTTGTGCTGGGAGTCCCTTTCAGAAAGGTCTAGGATTTAGCTTTTTAGAGAAACAAAATAGAAATAATACATAAAATCTTGTTTCAGCTTGCCTGTTCACAACCAAGTCTTCCCAAGCATGGGCAGCAGCCTTAGGAGCCATTTCTGTTTGATAGCTCAGGCTTTATTCACGTAGATAATGAGTTTGGCAGGAGGTTAATAAGTGTCAACTGAAAGATAATTTAAGAGTTGTAAAGATAAATTTGCTGTGGGCCCTTTTTCTGTGTGTGTGGCTAATATCTCAGTGCCCATACACATGCACACATATACACAGTGCACAGTCTGGTTTCCAAGTCCATAATCCATATGGTTTTCTTTATTCCTTGAGGTATTGTAAATATCTAAAAGTCCCAGTGAAAACCCTGCTGCATGTACATTCCCATCTGCCCTTTTTCCCCTGACTTTCCTGTGCAAGGTGAATAGATTAAGGGGGGAAAGAGGACAAAAAGGAAAAGAAAAGGAATAGAGCTTTAGAAAAGTGACTTTTCCTCTCTGACACAATGCTCAAACTGAGAATTTCCTGGCGGGCTGGATAGAGATGTGGTCCTTATGCAGGGACCAAAGATAGAAAGGGGAATATTTGTCAAGGTTCATCTGGGTTTAGGCAGATGGGATTTTTTTCCTCCTCTCTGTCTTTTTCTTTAATCTTTGAAATAGTTCTTTTTCCCTTAAAAATATGCCGAGATCTGCCCCCCTGTAGCCAACCTAATGCAGGTGTCCTGTTCAGATGGTGCTTGGCTGGCGGCTGGTGCAAACCAGCCCAGGGTACTTGAGCCCAGGGACAGCAGGAGTCAAAATTCCTGGAAGTTCCCCAACCCTGGGAGTGTCCAAGGCCACGTTGGACAGGGCTTGGAGCAACCTCTGATAGTGGAAGGTGTTCCTGCCCATGGCAGGTGGGTGAAACAAGAATGAGCTTTAAGGTCCCTCCCAAACCAAATCATAAAGTTCTGTGATTCCATGAAATCCCCCTGTGGGGATATGGACCAGGATCCCTCCCCTCCGAATCCCCCACGAGGGTCTGGCATGTCCCCTCTAAGCAGGCTCAGGCTACTTGGACGTGATTTTTCTCTGCTAACTGATGTTTTCTGCCTCTCTGAAAGCTCTGTTAGAGCTTCAGCCTTCCCATATTCAAACCAGGATCCGTGTAATACTCAGCGAAAGAACACTCCCTGCACCTCGGACAGGGACAAAATGTCCAGGACAAATAAGTTCAAGGGGACTTCCCTACTTCAGCCACCACAGAGAGCCCTTACTGGCTCAGCAGGAATTTTGGCTGCACTGCACCAGCAGTTAATCAGCACCAAAACATGACACTGGGCCTCGCTGTCCTCCTCTGCTCCACTCCATCCTTCCCTCCTCCTAATCCCCTTAAAGCAGAACGGTTTAAGAGGGATTCAGCCCTGGATGCTGGGCTGCAGGGACAGGAGAGGGGACAGCAGGTCTCTCTCACAAGTATCAATGTGATCCCGTTCCATATAAACCCCACAAAGTTAAAGATTATTTACATTTTAGATACGGGTAACAACCATAATCTATTTGATTAGGTGAGGCTTGAATTAAGTACCAAATTTATCTCTTTACATTGTCAAACTTAATAGTAGTTTAAAGATAAACCTCATTGAAACTCTGCCTTTCCTGCTGGGCTAATTAACACCCATTTAGGCTCTTAAACCTTTGATGGGTGTTTCTGTTCCAGCTCTTTGGTAATAGGGGAAGCTACTTTAATAAATCAGGGTAAAATCACGGCTGAGCAGCACAGACCACAAGGCTCTGCTCAGGTGTGATAGGTTTCCAATGCAGCAAGGGAGATAAAAGCACTTTCTTGATTAAATACTGCCACCAGGTTGAACTCTTGAGTTTTCTGGTGCTGCTACTGATACCTCTGCTAATGTGTGCTGAGGGTTTTATTTGGAGGTTGGTCCTGTGAAATGGGCCAGATTGATGGAGAAACTCAGCCAAAGTGTGCTGAGCTCAGTGGGTCCTGCCTGTGAGTTTGATGGTTTTGGATTTGGGTCCACAGAAAATTGCTATGACTTCAGACTCTCCTTGATGCGAAGATATTCTGGTAAAGCAGTGCCTGAAATAAATGGAAACGGAAATTCAACATGCTGGTGCAAGGAAATTCCAAGTGAGCTGTGATTGCTGGAGTGACATTGAGCTCTGCAATGGGACTGACACCAATTTTGCCCTTTGAGAATCAGGACTGGTGGATCCAACTGGGGGTAACAGCCATGAGCTCTCCCACATCCTTTGATACAGCTCATGCTTTGTATTTGGTTTTTGGAGGAAATGCCCAGTTACTTATTTGAGTGGCTAGGTTTGGATTCCTCTGAGACAGGAAAGAAATCTGCTTCTGGCTCCTCCAACCTCATGTGGGCTTGTCTCCATCCTGTTCCTGGTGCCCCCACCCCTCCTCAGGCAGAGGGTCTGAGAGCACCCATGGGGACATTTGCAGCAACAACCTCAGCAAACTGGAGCCAGAAAGAGAACGGGGAGCTGCCTGAATCCCAAACCACTTTGGGGTGCCGCAGCACCCCCAGGCAGTGGCAGGGGCTGTTGCTCAGGGGAAGCACCTCCTGGAGCCCCAGAGTGCTCTGAGGAGCAAGAACACAGCAAGGAGAGTTGGTGCCACATTTAATTAGCTCTCAGCAAACCCAGATTATTCTTAACATTAAACTAATCTTCAAAAAGGGAACCCTTTAAATGAAAAGAAAAAGTGCAAGGCTAGGAAACAATTAATTGATTCCTTATTCATTAACCTTTGCAAACCACTCAAAAGAGCTGAAAAAAGACTTCCTTTGCAGCAAGGGCTTAGGCAGGGGCTGGAAAGAACCTCTCACAACCTACTATGCAGAGGGCAAGAGAAGGGCTGGTCCTAAACCACTCCTTGTTTAGCTATCAGGGAGCAATTCCACACTCCAAGTCCCTGCTGTAAACACCTCTGATCTTGAACACGATCGTTTAAAACCACCCTGAAGCCACGACAGCTTCTCTGATATTTAATTTGTAAACCTCAGCCTTCTCATGCCCATCCCCGAGCCCAGCGGCTCAAATCTCATGACAGTTATTTAAACTTTTTCAATCCAGAGCTTCTGGAGTCCAGGGATTTGCATTGAAAAAAAGCCCTCGCTAGATGATATGGTGAAAAGCAGTTTGCAAAGGGCTTTTGGGTTTAAATAACCCAATCACCCAGAGCCAAATGAAGCTGACAACAGATACTAAAATCCAGATATAAAACCTCCAGTTTAGTCACTAAAATTAATCAAATGAGGAAGGGAGATGAACTGAGCACCAGCACTGTGGGCACTCATGCTCAGATCACAGAATCACAGAATGGTTTGGGTTGGAAGGGACCTTAAAGATCGTCTAATTCCAATCCCCTGCCATGGACAGGGAACCTTCCACTAGTTGGATGAGCTTTTTGTGGTTATCCAAAGAGTCAGCAGGAAGACAGATCAGTTCCCATCCACCCACTGTTCCCGTAGGTCTCTGTCCTGCTCCCCTTGCAGCCCCTTGTGCCCTTGAAGGCAAAGGGCTGGTGTTGGCTTGGTTTGCTGTGTGGAGGCTTTTCCTTGGGGAGCTCCACGTTCCCACCTTCCCTGGGAAGGACAAACAACAGCGGTTTCCATAGCCACTGGGGAGGAGAAGAAAGCAAAAGCCTTTGCGGTCAACGGTTGCCAAATCGCCTTTTGTTTGTGCCTGGCAGCACTTGGATTTGCCCTGATCTGAAACGACACTTTTCTCCCTTTCTGGGGTCTTGTTTTCTGGGTGTTTGATTCTTGTGCCAGGACTTGGACAGAAACCAATGGCTAAAAGCTTCCTCCTATAAACTCTGGAATTAACAACCTTCTTTCCCTGACCTCATCAGCACAGTGGGTAAAAACTGACACATTTTCTCTTTTCACACTTTTTAGGCAGAGGGGAACCAAACCCTCCATGGGAATGTCTGATCCTGCTTCTTCCAGAGGGCATAGACTCAGCCTGGAGATATGGTACCTGCAAAACTGAGATGAAGCTTTGCTGTTCCCATCAGGGTAGCTATCTTAGAATCATGGAATGGTTTGGGTTGGAAGGGACCTTAAAGACCATCTTGTTCCACCCCCTGCCATGAGTAGGGACACCTTCCACTAGACCACGTTGCTTCAAATCCCATCCAAACTGGCCTTGGACCCTTCTCGGGGTGGGGCAGCCACAGCTTCCCTGGGCAGCACATCTCTAGCTGGAATCATGAAAAGATTTGTGCCCTCCAGGAACATGGGACACGCAGCACACACTCTGTGCTGCACTGCTCCCTCAGCACAGGGATGAATTACAGCCTTGTGCAGCAAAAAGGTCATCTTTCCCAAACATCCCCCTGGCAGAGATCAGGTGCCTGGAAAGCCACAGCTCCTGCTCTTAAACAAAATTACCACAAACCACCTTTTCCTGAGCATACCCTGTGCAGCACAAGGGCCATTTTCCTGTCGCTGCTCCCCATCCTCCCTCTGCTCCTGGGCTCTGTCCTCGCTCCCCTGATTCCTCCTGCTTGGCTCAGTGTTTGAAGCTCTTTAAAACAGTCTCTAATGATACTCCATTGATCTCAATTATCCAGAGACAACTCTCAGTTTTCCTGAGGCCGATTAAGCAGGTTGCAGATTAATCATGCCCTGCTAAGTGCCCCCTTCATCCTCCTCGCTGGTTCCTTACATCTTGATTTTGTTCTCTGGAAGAAAACACGCAAGACACTGTGCTCCTGTTTCCCATGACACGGGTCATAATTGTGCCTCTGCTGTATCTGCCTTCTTCCACCTGCTTAGTAACCTGGCCAGGTAAGACTCAGCTGGTATTTTTGTTGCTATTTCTTCTCTCCATCCCTGAGAGCCGTGCATCCAGGAAAGCAGAAAACCAAAAGGCCCCAAAGAGATTCTTTTCTCCAAATTCAGCAACTTTTTCTCTGTTGAAATGGAAATCTCTCATCAAAGAGCCCCTGGAGAATGTTTCTCCTGTGTTTCAACGTTCAGGTCTGGCCCATCCCAAGCTTGGATTGTTGGTGGTGCCCAGGAGGAAACCTCAGAACTTGACAAAGGGACTGAGACAGTTTGAGATGCTCCTGTAGGGAGAAGCTTGGAAAGGACAGGAGCTTTCTGCACACCTGAGAAGCACCAAGTGTGAGGATTTTCCCTCCACGCAGGCTCACCCTAACGCTGCCAACCTGTGGTGCTCCTGGGGCACAGCTGCAAAAGGGAATTGCTCTCCCCCCTCTTCCTCTCAGTAATTTTGACTTCCCCCTGGAGTTTACCACTTTCCAAGGTGCTTTTATTGCAAGAAAGAATAGTTGGAGAAGGACAGTTATGCCATGCCTGTGAATTAGGAATATTAGGGCAAAACACACTAAAAGAAAGGAGGAAAAAATGTTACCAGTGGCAAGCTGTCCTTGAAAACCTTAGTGTTTTTCTACATTTTTTTCCTTCTTTAAGCCCTTGGCTCCAGTTTACCCAAAAGGAAGAAGGGAAAAAATAAAGGTGGCACTGCTGCCCTGCTTGGGCTGGCTGGCACAGCCTGGGTGAGGGGCTGTGGACGTCCCTGCACTCTCCAGATTAAGCACAAGTGCTTTGTGCAGATAAATAAATTGAAAACCCTCAGCCTTGGAACACAGACTCTTGTAGCAGCTCTGTCAGGTTAAAGAGGGAGAGAGGGAGCAGCTGCCTATGGAAAAAGAGATAAAAAGCTGAGAGAGAGAAAGACTGATGTGCCTTTATGTCCTGAACTGTAAGCCAGAGATGGCTTTGAGATGGGAAAATGCAGCACTTTGAAACATATGTATTTATTTATATATTACACACCCACACATAGAGTTCCACATATCCCAAATACAATTCTCCAGGCACGCACACAAAAATATCCGTACACAGACACACGTGCCGGGAGGATCCTACACCTCAGATGCTCGTGATTCCCCACGGTGATGTCCAAGTGCCAGCCTGAGCTGGATCAGACCAGGACACACCACCAGGATCAGACCACACGGATACAGCAGCCATGACGTGACCATGGCCACAGCTGCTCCTCCAAATTTGGTGGCAGCAGCAAAAGGCCAAGGAGGAGACGGAGCCCAGGGCAAACTGGCAGCAAGCTGGGGATGAGCTGGAGGGCAGCAAACTGGGAGGGGAACACACTCCAGTACCCCCAGCTGGCCCAGCTGCTTGCAGCAGGGACACCTTTCTCCTCCACTGACTGCCATTGAACCAATTATCCTTTCCAGTTAACTCCTTTACTTCCCTCCTCTCCCATTCAGCAAGTAAAGTCCCCAAACCCTCTTTAGCATTCCTCGGCAGAGAGCGGATGGGAAGGGTGGTGGGGATGGGGACAGCAGGATCAAATTCTGGGGCCAGGCACATCTGCTGGATTGGTTGGGAGGAAGGGAAGGAGGATGACTTTTGGCTCTGTTTCTGCTTTTGGAGCTGAATCATGACACGGAAAGGCTAACAGAGAAGTGAAATTATCTCCCATCCTCCCCGAGCCTGGCTCGCTCACTCACACCCACCCACAATCCAGCCCGTGATCTTGAAGTGAAACTGGCTTTTATCATTACTTGTTCAATCTAGTCAATCAAAATTTCAATTAATGGCAGGGAATTATCATTCCATTCAGCACAAAGAGGGTTTTGTTGTGTGATTTTTTTTTATTTTATTTTTTTATTTTTTTAAAAAAATCTATTACCAAGTGGCTGTCACGTCGCTGTGGGCAGCCTCCAGCAGCACCCTGCTGTCAGCAGTGCTGGGGGCTCCCGGCCTCCCTGGCTCCACAGCTCAAACCCACTGCTGCTTTTTATCGGCAGAAAGCACCAACACTGCTGATCATTCTTGTTTTTCCTCCTTCCCTAATTCTTCTGCGTGGGATTCCTCCACGTTCCCTGGACAAAGGGGAGCAGCTCACCCTGTGACAGTGAGGGAGGGCGAACATAGGAGGGAAGGATGGAGGGAGAGGGGGGTTTGAGGAAGAATTAATTTGTAATTACTGAAATAAACACAAGTCAGGGAGAAATGCAAATGCCTCATGTTGTGAATTGCTTGACAGAAGAAGTGACAGCTTTTTATTAGGGTGATAACAGCAAGGAGTTTTAAAATAGAATAATCGGTGCAACAAAAGCAATTTTCGTTCTGAATTTTCATTTTAAATGGCTGATCTCGTTTTAATCAAGAGAGTCATCACAAAATGCTTTTAATTACCAAAAGTCAAGAGCTATATTGTAATTTTAATGTCTACTTTCAGGCTGATGATTAGATTTATATGAAATGGGGGGGAGAGAAGGTTGCTGCCCCATTCCTGCTTTCTGTCATTTCCCCCTCAGCTGAACACAAGACACGAATTTACCACTCAAAAATCTAAAAGGCTTTTCGGAAAGTGCACTCACCTTGCCAACAAATCCAGAATGGGCTTGAAGCAGAAGATATTTGTTAAAATCTGGGTTTGTTTATTTTCTTCCCCTCTCTCCTTCTGTGTTATTTGAAGCAGCTGAGCTGCTAACACCAAGTTTGACTTTTTGTGCTTTTGAAGGCATTCTGGGATGGCGGGATGAGCCGGGAGGTTGGACCACTTCCCGCAGACTCCAGGAAAGATCCACACCGACCATCTACCATCATGCCAGTGAAAAGGCTAATTTCAGGCTCCATTCCAGGCACAAATCCCACCTCTTTAGAAGAAAAATGGCTGAGGCTCTGTGGTTTGTGATTAAAGCTGGCATTACACAGCCAGGCCTTCGCTGGCTCAGTGAGGGACTCCTCAGCATCTTCTCAGGTGAGATTCTAGAGGGTCATTTATATCACGGAAAATGGGTGCAAATCAGGAAGGAAAGGGGAGGGAAGAAGTTCTCATTGTCCTTTTCCCCCCCCTCTAGTGCATCTTGCTAACTTTCTTCATGTGTAAATATGGAAGGTTTAAGGTGGAAGAGGGTTCATTTGACTGAGCATGGCTGCAAAAAAATGGAAACAGTCCTGGCCAGCCCTTGGGGATTGTCCCTGAACTGGCTGTGCCCAGCAGGGCTCACTCAGTACCTGAGTGACACAGAATCACAGAGTGCTTTGGGCCTTCAAGACCATCTTGTTCCAACTCCCTGCCACGAGCAGAGATACCTCCCGCTAGACCAGGTTGCTCCAAACCCTGTCCAGCTTGTTCTTGCTATTTTTGGGGAGCTCAGCTGAGATTTTCTGGACCCACTGGAGAAATCCCTCATTCTGTTTAAACCTGACCTGGCCTGCACAACATCGAAGGATGGGAATGGCTCAGACTTGTGAGCAAGAGGAAGATGCAGCATCGTGACCAGCATGTCCTACCCAGCTCCAGGCTTCCATGTCCTGGCCAAAGCGAGGAGAAGGAGGGATGAGCCTACACTGCAGCTGGGGTGGACATCACCATGGAATGTTGCTGTTCAGTGAGAAGGAAACCGCAGCTTTATCTGTAAGTGAGCACTCAGCAAGAACAAAGAGTGGTTTTGCTGAATTCATGCTTTGAAACCTTCCCTTCTCAACTCCTACCATAAAGGCAGAGGGAAATGGTGTTTGCTTCCACAGAAGGAACTGTTCACTCATCCCAAGATCCCACCAGAGGTGATCTCCTTGGTTCAGAAGATGGCTTGAACATCATGAGCAGCCCAAGGACTGGAGAACATGCCTAACTCTGCCACCAGCTTCCCAAATCTCCCCTTCATGTCCTTTCAGACTCCAAATATGCTGCTGTTCAGCCCCAGTGCAGTGACAGGGGACTAAAGCCATTTGCAAATATGTTCTCAGTGGAACATCTGCTTTCCCCCCTCCCTTTAAAAAACGATTCCTGTTGCTGTACATTGTGTGTGTGGAGGGATTAAAAACACTTGAAAGCCCGAACCAGAAACGAGACGTCACATTTTGAAATTCTCCACGAAGGCGTGAACGGAGACACAATACAGAGCCAGTGCTGACATGCACAAAACAGCTCATTATGTGGGAGAAAAAACGGCACCTTTCACCTCCAACAAGCTGGAAAAGAGCAAATCCCTGCCAGATAACCTGAGCAAAAGCCTCCTGGGAGAGGTGTGAGCGTGCTGGTGTGCTGGGAGCTAATTGGGAGAATCTCCACCAGCCCGAGCAGCAGCGGGAGACAAAACACACCCCTTTGCAGCTGGATAAATAAATCATGCCAACATTAGACTCCTTCCCTGTCCTCCCTAATCCCTCTGTCCCAAACTGAGCTGAAGCTGTGCCCTCGCTTGGCACCTCATTGCACGGCTGAGCACATCTTGCCTTTAGCAGAGTTGTCAAGCTCATGCCCATCCCCTCCCTTTGGAAATTTGGGACAAGGGCTTTGGCTACGTTGGTTTGGAGGGGATGAACTTCAGAATTTTACCCAATTCTGCTCGGGATCCACCAGCCCCGACAGGGCATATTGTCAAGAGCTTCTTTTGCCCCCTCCAAAATTTTTAAGTAGATCCTCTGTCTTACCTGAATGGCTGGTTTATTTTCCAGGCAGGAATGGCCCAGAAGGGATCCCCTTCCCCTCATTCTGCCATTGCTTGTGTTTGTTGACTGAGAGCTAAGACCATCTTGATGACTTTATTTATTTTTTAAAGAATTTAATAAAGATCCTAAAATATTCAAACAATGCAAGCATCGAGCATAGAAATGAGCTGAGCCTTCAGAGGCTTTCTCCCTTCATTAATATCAATAACAACCGTGGAGCTTGACTGAGCCACTTTGGAAGTTCCCTTTGGAACGGGCATGGCAGTGAGAGCAAACCAGACTGTCCATCCCAGTGGGGCTTGGAGCAACAAGGTCTAGTGGAAGGTGGCCCTGCCTATGGCAGGGGAGTGGAACAAGGTGGTCTTTAAAGTCCCTTCCCACCCAAACCATGCTGTGGTTCCACGATCATGCCTGCTGTGCCTCCCCCTGAGATCTCTGAAATCCCCCCTGCTGGCTCAGATCTGCAGGGGACCTGGGGCAGATGGGGAAAAGCTTCCCAGCCTGGGTGAAGTGCAAAGGCAGGTGAGACGTGAGCGAAACGGAATCCTCTGCAAATCCTTTGGAATAATTTCCGCCACGAGAACCAGATCTGCTCATCCTGGGAATGAATGCCGGGGGAGGAGCAGGGTGGGAGGTGGGTGCCTGTAGCTCCTGATGTCTTTCTCACCTACAGCTGTTCCAGCTCTGCTACTCACCCCTTTCCCCATCTTATGCCTGGAATTTAAAAGATCTGTGTATTTATCTGCTGCTCTGTTCAAATTGCCAACTGGGCTGTGCTCTCCTGGTCTCTCAGGGAGCAGACTCTGCATGGCTTTTTGATGGAAGCAATCTCTCTGTCAGGGTGTTTTTGCTTTGCAGAGGGTTAAAAAAAAAAAAGAAAGAAAAGCTGATTTTTTTCATCTCTTCCCCCCCCTCCCTTCCTTATTTTTGCCAAAGACCATCAACTTGAGGTGAAATATTTCCCTGTGCTGACAAAAGCTTTGATATTGTAATGCCAAAGCCGTCAAGCCAAAGCTTTTAACTCTGCATTGTTCTTTTTTTAAAAATATTGGATTTGTGACGTTTGTTCTCCTTTCTCTTGCCCACAATTGATCCGCCTGTCCTATTTATCTCCTCCATCTCACCGGGCCATGGCCTTGAGCCCACCAGAGACTTTACATTGATTGCCTGGGATTTTGGATGAAGCCAGCCAGTTATTTTCCCTTCCCCTCTTCACCTCCGTTACCTGTTGTTTATCCTCTAACCAGGCCTGGGAGAGGTTATTTTCTGCATCCAATTGACCAGAAAATACACATTGCAGTTTGGTTAAAAAGTAATTTTGACGTACAGAAGTTCTTTCATGAGCCAAAATTCTCCCTCAGCATGTCCAAACCCAACATGTCCAATGTGAAAACAGGAAAAGCTTCATCTGGTAATGAATTATATCCATTTGTGAAGTTGCTTCGAGAGAGGATGGGAATTCTTACACACAGAGAACAAATAATTTTTTCTCCAACTCACCAAAAAGATTAATCTCAAGTCTGTTTTAAATGATATTTTCCTGCACTCTGGTGCAACCTACACACTGGTAAGGGAATGTCAGTGCCTATTTCTTGGTCTGCCTCTGATCTGAAGGCTCAGCCTCTCCCTTTGGACCTGCCACCACCATCCCTCTCCCCAGGCATTACTCTGAAGCTCTCCCAGCCCTGACTTGTTGGTGTTTCTAAATTAACTACTTATTTTCTCTTCTTTTCCCTTCAGTCAACAGAGAGAAACCATCTTCTCCAGAAAACAATTGCAAACACTGAAGCTAAACTCGCTGTGACAGATTAAAACAGGCTTTGCTTGGAGAAAGAAGGAAAAACACTGCTGGGAAGGTGGTCACTGCAGCGTTTGGCTCAAGGCAAATCCAATAAACCAGGCAGGATGGCAGCTCTGGAACTGCGAATGGGTGACTGGCAACATCATGCATGTAAAGAGTTTGTGTAGAGGATTAAACTTTAATGAGGGCTTTTAGCATTGGAGGGATTGAAAACACAGTGAGAAAGAAAAGGAAAAGGTCTCGGGGTCCTTTCCGCGCTCTGTCTCATGCACACACACACACACACACACACACACACACACACACACGTCTCTCATCGAGGCATTTGCACCCAGCAACTCTTGAGGGTCATTATGAGAAGAATAATTACATAGTGGAAATGTTGTTTTCCAGCCATGAGTCCCTGAACGTGCTTTGATGCTGCCACGGGGCAGATTTCGCCTTACAGAGCATTTTGTCCTCTCCCACTGGGACCAGGTTGTGCAGCCAGAGCCACTTGAGGGCTGTAACTCACAAGTTTTTGCCCTCCAACCCTCCTCCAGGATTTCAGAAAAACATCCCCCCCCCCGCCAAACCAAACAGGAAAAAACTTGTTGGATTATTTAAAATGGGGAGAAACAGCAATAAGGTTTTCCCAAACCAGTAATTGTGGATTGCACGGGCTACAGGGAGGAACAACTCCAAACCTGGTCCTTACAAAACACTGCAAAACCTTCCCCTGAAAATCCTTTCAAGTCAGGAAGCAAAGAACTCGCAATGCTGACCAAGAAACCTGTGATATAAGTCTCCCTGAGCTCCTCTCTGCCTACTTGAAGACTTAATTAGTATTAAAGGCCCCAGGAAGTCAGAAGATTATTTATGGAGAACGTAGCAGTAGATACAGCCTAAGGAAAAAAGGAGGTAAGGCTGAACCACAGAGCCTGTCCAGGGGACTAAATCTACATTTTTACCGTATCATTCCTTAATTTAGGTGCAAACTTGTTTGGTTCTTTTTTTCCCCCCCCCTTCTTCTCCTGCCCAAAATGTCAAGGTATTGCAAAGCGTTTCAAGCCTGGAATTGGGACAAAGGAATAAAAGGTCAAAGCCCTCAAAACAATTTAGAGAAATATTGGCCAAGATGTTTTGTTTTTACTCTGACAGGTTTTTTTATTAACTTGCACAATCATTTAAAGAAAAAATTGATCTGCTAAAAGACACCAATAACCATTAGCCTAGTGCAGGGACAGGCTTACATGGGTTGGTCTTCCCAGCTCTAAAGGGCCTCTAGTGATTGCTGACATTAATTAACTTGGAATTTCTTAGTAATTAAGAAAGAATAATAATTAATTCTTGGTAATTAAGACTAAGATTTTTCTTCACAATTTATATAACTATAGAATTAAGATTTTCCTTTGTAATTAATATAAAGTCACTGATTGCCAACCCTTTCCAGATCAAAAGAATAATGGAGGGGAGGGAGGGGGTTCTTTGTTAGTTTACCTAAAATAAAAGTTGGAGGACTGTTTAAAGAATCAAGAAAATAAATAAAAATGCTGCCCTCTGGCCCCTGCTTGGCTGGAATGTGGCCCATTCACATCTCCAAAACCACCACAGCTTTAGTGCATCCCCAATAGTCAAGGAGGTTCATCATCCCTGGGGGCAGGATATGGTCCTGGGCTGAGCCATCCCTCCCTCACCCCTCTGAAGCCAATGCCATGGATTTTGCCTTCAGTGATCCCTTCTGAAACACACCTGTGGGGTTTGCATTATCGTTTTGGTTTGACCTTTAAAGAAAAGCTCTAATCAACAACCGATTTCTGTCTCACTTTGTGACAGCTTCTTTTGTCCTGTCAATCACAGGCAGGTTGTTAAGGAGAAATCGGGTGGACAAACCTCCCCCTCCCAGAGCAGTGACAAAGATCAGACTGTAATGACACCAGGAATTCCTCTAATCGCCCTTTCCAGCTGCTGAAAATGCCACCAGAGGTTTTCATCGAGAGGAAACTTCCCTGTGGATCCACAAACATCTCACTGGGGGGCAGGAGAAAACTCACAGCAAGCTGGTGCTTCCCAACACGCCGTTAGAGATTGATTCTCGAGTCCCTCAAACCACAGCTGGGGTGGACCCCGTGGATGGGGTGGATCCAGCAACAGGAGATGGCTGAATGTCATACGATCTTAGAATTAAAAAGGTTGGACAAGGCCTCCAAGACCATCAAGTCCAGCCATTAACCACTTGTGGTTAATGTGGAGGCTCCTGGGAAATAGTACAAAATGTGAGAGAAGAGGGAAGAAGTGGAGAAGTTCATGTGAGAGAGCACAGAGTTTGGGGGATTGTGTTGGGATGTTTTGAGAGGTGGGAGAGAAGCATTCGACCCATTTTGGTCACCATCTTGACTCGCAGAGCTCCTGTCCCCCACCCAGCACTGAGAGACTTCCCCAAGGCAGGGCCATGTCCTGTGTCTTCTGACTTCTTTGGGAAATAGCAGCTCAATGTCCCTTCACTGTCTGGTGTTCACTCAATGAAGATTAACTAATGTGAAAACAGGTTATGATCTGATAAAGCCTTGGGAAGGTTGAAACTGGCTCCTAATTAACTGGAGATTACAGGTATTTAGCAGGTGCTAGATCTGGGGCTGAGCCTTTTCTCCATGCTGGGCCACCCCGGTCCTGGTGTCTCTCCATCACTGACTGCCAGGGGTGATACAGGAAGGCCACCTTGCTCCTGGTGTCATCACTGACTGCCAGGACTGATGCAGGAGGGCTGCCCAGGGCTCAGGCAGCAGGCTCTTCGCTGATAGTGTTGTACAGGCAGCTGAAAACATGAGGTTTGCATCATCCCAAACTCAGGCAAGCGGCAGCAAAGGCGTTTGTCGCTCTTCCCCCCTCCAAAACTGGGAAGCTTAAACAATATACATCATTTATGCACCTTGAGAAGCAGAGAAAATCAGAATGGAAAACAGACTGGTGCCTCTGTCTGCATGTGTCTGCATGAAATATTCAGCACAAAGCCCAGGTCCTGCTGTGTGTCAGGGCTCGGGAGCGTCTCCTCCCTCTGCAATCACAAACCACGGCAGCTCACAGGAAAAGCAACAGCTGCACCATGCAACAGACACCATTTCAGGTCAACTGCCAGGATGAAGAGGTGTTTCGAAGCCTCTTCAATATTTAAACTGAGAATGAGACACATCAAGACTCAATTGTTAATGGCTTCTTGCCTTGCGCTGCCACAGTAACACCAGGAAATTGGATGGGATTGCTGGAGAGAGTCAGGAAGGGTGAGGGAGGGAAGCGCTTTTTTGTTGTAATTGCTGGGTGTTCAAGTCTGCTCTGCCTGGGATTGCAGCCAGGCATGAACGAAGAGGATGTAGGAAGATTCCTGAGCAACCCTGACAGTGAATGAGCCTTACCTGGCTGGACCAGATCCTGCTTCAGGAGCTGCTTGTGCAGTCTTGTCTCTTCAGGTAACGGTGAGCAAAATTTAGTCTCTCAAGCACCGAGATAACCCTCCCTCGCTGCTTAAAAAAGCTTTGAGCCTTCCCTTGGTGCCTCAGTGGGGATCTGCTGCTGGCACAAAGCCATCACAGGCAGCTTTGCAAAACCTCCTCCTGCAATGCCACAGGTTGGGATGTTCCCACTTGGCAGTGCTGAACATGGACCCCTTTTGAGGGTGGCAGTGCTGGATGAAACATCAAGCATCCCCCAACATTTTTCCATCATTGAGAGGTTGATTTAGCTACTAACTGACCCTAGGAAAAGCCTGATGAACGCCTTCTGATTTCTAGTTTTCAGCAGCAGACAGACACTAAAATGGATAGAAAAATCACCGACACTCAGGGCTCCTGTTGAATTCCAGCGTCCCAAATAGAGGCCAAACACCTGCCTGCCCCCCAGTGCTGGCATGGCCTCTGGTGTTTACAGATCACAAAACAGCTGGGGGCAGTGAGCAGGTGAAACACATCCTCGGCATAAATTGCCCCAGCACAATCTGCCCCTGCTGGCACGTGTAGCCCCTGCTACAGCCATGGTTGAAATGTCAGTTGTCGAGCATTTCCTGCCTGTGAGCTGCTTCCCACCCCACCAGTGCTCCCAGTCAGAGACAAACAAGGGCCAGATCTCCTCTGGAGCAAGGGATGGGAGGTTTCTCAAGGGCAACTGCAATTACGTTTGTGGTTGAAATTTGTGGTTCTTTTCTTTTAATCCCCTTCTCATTAGCTCTATATCCCCTCCCTGGGACTCGGAGCATGGTTTGCACTGCCCTTGTCTCCTCTCTGTGTTTGGAGTCCTTCAGTGCAGACAGAAGCACTAAAAATAAAATCACCTGTCAGGTTCCCTAGTTATTACAAACAAAATGTCCTTTACGAAAACGCAACAAGTAAAACCTTCGTATTGTGTGTGCTTATTCACATAAAATATTTAGAAAGCTCCTAATGTTTTTATGGCTGTAATTAATCTTGTGTCATGTTGGGGAAGATCAGCACATAAAAAATTTCTCTGGCACCAGGAAGAAGCTTAGGCTTCCCATGGCAGGCCCGTGTGTCCATATTTCCAAGGGCTGAGGGGAGCCACGTGTGGGGTTCGGGGGGTCCCTGCCCTGCCAGGAGAGCCTGATGGGGATGGAGGAGGGCTGAGCAATGTCCCCTTTATATTATGTTACCTTTGTGACACAGATGCTCCCACCATGTCTGGAAGCTTTGTAGCCACGCGTGTGGAAGGGGTGACACCGTGATTTCCACCAGCTCTACTCCCCATGCTGTCAGTACAGCTTGGCCAAGACCGGTGCTCCATGTGTGCCTTCCTCTGGGGAAATCTGATCGCACAAGATAAGTGCTCTTTTTAATGTCTAAAATCATGGTGATTTTAAGAAAACCCTTCCTGCATGTTCAGTGCAGCCATCTGGAGGACTCTGGCTATCAGAGGAGCCCGAACACACATAAACTGGCACCAGCCAGAGGCTCCTGGCCCAGCTTACCTTGCCAGTAAACTCTTTGATGAGAATATTCCCAGAAATATGATGCTTTAAAAATCAGGTCCAGCCCTTGCTATCTATAGCTTCTCAAAGACGAAATCTTGGCCAAGATGTAAGAGACTGGTTTCCCGCAGCTCCCAGTGCCATGGATGGAGAACACCTACCCATGGGAGGAAAATCAAGTGGCTGCTGGCTGAGGCACTGATGCTGCGGGAGGACAGCTCAGTCTTGGCTGAAATAGGTGCAGATCCAACATTTTCAGTAAATCAGATTGTTTTATCATAAAAACATGTAAGACCCCAACCCATCACACCAGGGCTGGGCATGAAGGAGTTCACATCAACACCTGAGACAAGAGGTAGGTTGGTCTCAGTGGAGTAAAGCATTTAACCAGAGTAACAAAGAAATATGTATTTGACGTTTTAATCTTGAATCTCACACTTCTAAATTGCCCTCTGGAGGAGGAAGATGACGTGTGAAGTACAGCACTGCTCCTGGGGACCCAGCAGCCCATGAAATACCAACCTCCTGACGAAGCCAAGTGCCACAGATCTCATAGAGCTCGGGGATTTGGGTCACCCAAAGGAGACACTGGGCTGTTGCAAGACCTAGTCCAGGCATGGAGCTGAGCAGAGGTATCTTGTTTTCCTCCTTGGGGGAAACAGGGTGTTTATCCAGGTTGAGAATTAAGATCCGGATCTCTGTTACTCACCTCACTTAATTGGGGCGCCGTGGAAGAGGACGATGGTCCCACTAGTGAGATGCCCTGCCAAGCACTGCTCTAGGAGTTTGTAGGTACCCCTAACATGGTGTGGATTTATAGCCCTGTTTGTTATTCAAAGCCACCTGGGATTTAGCCTTGCTCCAGCACAGAGCAAAAAGGCTTCAGGTAGCAGCACACACATCCAGGGGGACAGATGGACAACAAGAAAAACAGAAAGGCTGAAGGAAGAGAAGGTGATGCATGACATGGCCCAGCACACAGCCAGGCTGGGACTGCAGGGGAATGGACAGGCAGTGGGGTTCAGCTGCACCCGCAAATTCACCAGGTCCCTGCCACAGCACCTCCTCAGCAGCAGTGTATTTCTGCACAAGCTTTTTAAAATTATTTTTACTTTTTTTAGTTTAGTTGACTTTCAAAGTAGCTGACCTGCCAAAGCTGCCCATTTTGCCTGCAGACTCTCTGCACTGGCGGCCTCCAAACCCCTTTAAACAGCCCCAGCTCAATCACAGCTCTGTCAGGCGATGCTCTATTTAACAGGAGCTGCCCGTCTCGCGCAGCAGCCGCAGCCCAGGAATCTCCTCCCGAGTCCATTTTCTCAGTGAGTGGCAGCAATAAATAAAATCCAGCCAGTTGGTCCTTGAAACGCTACCATGGCTTGATTACTTCTGCCCAGGATTTTGCCAACTGTGCCGCAACCTCCTGCAGATGCTGCCTCCCTCTGCCTGCCACCTCCCCAGGCTGGATGAGGGAAGAGGCAGTGATGGGATCACACACGGAATGGGAACTGAGTGCAGGTGCAGGGCAGTAAAGGGGCCCAGAGGAGCCGTTTCCAGAAGGATGTGTCCCTGTCAAAGCCTCTTGCCCTTGAGCCGTGCAGCAAGAGCAAGGTCCTGCCCAGGAAAGCTCCTGGGTTGTTTCTCGCAGGAGCGGGGAATGCTGCCCCTGCCTTGGCCAGGCTCCAGAGTAGTTAATTGCATTCCGCCTGCCCAACATTAATTAATTTGGTGTCGTGCAGAGACCGCTGTGCTGGGTGCATCCGGGGGAAAAAAATAAAAATCGACCACATCCCGCACCCAGTCAATGAGAGGGGGAGGGAGAGGGGCTGGCAGTTGGCTCCGAGGCTCGGCAGCTGGGACACGGGGTCCCGCTCCCAGTGGGAAGCCCCTTGTCAGGATTCAGACGTCTCTCGCAATGCTGGACCTGGCTCGGTAGCTCTGACACCAATTTACTTTCACTTACGAGCGAACAGATCCAAGTCACACACAGAGGTCACCTCCAGTTTGCTCCCTGCATCCGTTCCCAGGGCAGAGGATGCTGGCATTGGTCAGGAAAAGTGCTTCAAAGACCAACTGGTGGTCAGAGAGTTGGGTACCAAGCAGCCACCTTGGCAATACCATGCTGGGCTCACAAAAAATCCATGGGATTCAGTGAGGCTGCAGGACTTGTACAGATCTGAGAATGCCTTGGGCTTCCTGAGCATCAGGAGCTTCCTGAGCTGCTGAAGGAAACTCACCCCATCCAGGCAGAACAGCCAAAAGGGATGAGGCATCCCAAGGGAGTGAACCCTAAGCACACACCTCCGTGCAAGGCTGTTTTTGGGAGGCAGAGCTGTGGCAGGAGAGCCCCTGTTCACACAAACAGATGCCAGTTATTTCAAACCCTACTGTTAACTCATTAAAGCAGCTGTCTGCTGTCCCCTGAAGACAGGCAGATTAGGATTCAACTCAACCAAGAGCACAACACACACAAAAAATGTGACCACACAAAACGCTAACAAGGCTGGTCCCACCATGCCACGCCTGGGAGCACAGACCGGGGGGCTGGGGGAAGGGGGAAAGGACGCAATGCAGCAGATTCGTTTCTCACTATCAACTTAGAGCCCAGTCCAGCTGTTTCCCCAAACAAGCCAAAGTCATGAGCTGTGTCTAGTTTGATATTTATTTTTTTTTTTTAAATTCTTGCAGCAATGACATTTCAGATTCACGGCTGGGATCTGAATTGCTGGAGAGCTGGCAATGTGAAGAGCCGGGTGTCCCCTCCCTGTGAGTTAATTCCCTGACTTGTCATTCCCTCCCTGACTGGGATGATCAGAGAGGAGGGAAGATCCTTAACCATACTCAGGGTGCACAACCAGACCCAGCACCCATGGCCATGACATGAGGCTGTGCCGGAGATGTGCACGGCAGACACACCGTGTGTGCAACACGCAGCACACCTCATCCCCACACAGCGATGGGATCGGAGCGCACGGGCAGAGTCTTCAGGATCCCACAGCAACATTCCAAGCACCTGAAGAGCCCCCGAGTCCCTTTGCAAACCTTGGTGTAAGCACCCCGTTCCCTGTGAAAGTCTCAGCCTTCATGCCAAGGAGGGGAGCAGTCCGGGAAGATGCAGCACAGCACTCCCTGCATCGCTCAGATGCTTGAGTGATCGAACCATCATTCCCTCGGCAGCCAGAGGCAGCAGCACCGACACAGCATCTTCCCATTGCTGGAAGTGCGTCTTGTTCGGGCTCAGTTAATAGTTAAAGGATTCGGGTGATTATTTCCAACCTCCTGTGAACGACAGCAGACGCTTTGGAACGATTTGTAATCTAACAGAGACATTAACCTTTTAAAACATGTCCCAGTGTCCCCGGGGCTGTCCAGGGACACTCTGTTGTGCCGGGGAACAAAGAGCCCTGGTTATTCCTCAGGAGTGAATGGCAGGGATGAGCTTTACATAAAAGAGATCAATAAAAATATATCAAGAGCCCACGCGGGGCACTGGGAAGAGACGGAGGAGAGAGGGCTGGGAGGAGACTGAGCACAACCAGCCAGGTCACGGCGTCATGGTGGTTATTGAGGAGCAGATGAAAAGATGCTGATTGGTCTTTTAATCTCTGCTCAGCACATGGGTCCCCAGGGCTGAACACACACTTGGTTTTGCTGCTGGTGGACAGGGGCTGCTGCCCTGCTCCCACCGGGCTTCTCCAGTCCTCCCCTCCCTTCCCCATGGCACGGGTGGGAAACTGAACGCTGCCACAACAGCTTCGGCAGCACGTGGACTGCAGCCTCATCCCACACAGCCCTGCATCCCAGAACAAGAGAGCAGAATGCTGCTGCTCACACGTGTAATGAGTTTGGCTGGTCTCAGTTTTGCTCCCATGAGTGCTGGTATCCCACGAATCCAGCCTGATGGGCTTCCCAAAAAGAAGTGAAAGAACAGAGGGGAAAACCCCCCTGAACTTCTGCAGGGATCCTCCCAACCTGCAGGGATTGACACTCTGTATGAAAGAATCAGCCCCCAGCACAGGGAGCCTCAGGGAAAGGCTGTTCTATTTCTGGCCAACTTTCCCATCAGGGAAACGTGTACCACCAAATGCAACACAGCAAGCCTGGAAAGCAGATGGGCTGTGGAGGTGAGTCCCACTGTGGTTGTGCAGCGAGTCTGACACCCTGGAGAGAAATCCCACAGACAAGTGAGGTCCCGAAACTCTTCCTGACAAGGCTTTTGACTGGGGGGACAAGGCATGTTCAAAAAAGCCCCAGATTCACCCTAGCAAAGGCATGAAGCAGCCAGGACCAGGATGCTGCCACCAGCCCTTGGAGCAGCAGTGGGCGCCTTTGCCCACACAAAATGGATGTATTTACTGGATGCATCCAGGGAGCATTAACAGCCTGTTACTATCACCGGCCTCCTGCCAGCCCCAAGCTCTCTCTCACTACACAGAGCGTTGAAAAGACACCTTGAAGAGGCTCAGAGCCAACCTCACCTGCCTCTGCACACATGGGAGAGGAGGATGTGCCCTCTCCAGCGGCCGCTGAGCTCTGAGTGCCGCCAGCTATGGGGGAGCGGAGCTGGAGCGGGGGAATCGCCGCACGAGGCACAGCGGCTCGGGCAGCTCCTCGCTGGGTGGAGTTATTATCTAAATCAGATTAGAGATGTGAGAAAACCACAGCTGCAGGTAGAGCAAACAGAGGAGCTGCCAGACTGGAGTGGAAGGTGATAACAGCGGGGCCTCCACAAGGGAAGGAACGTTTCCTCAAATCTTTCTGTGGAGTGTCCTCCTCAGCTGCGCCTGGATGTTGTTTCCTCAAGGGACTCTCTTCCCTCTCAGCTCCATCGAGCTCTCCTGCAGAAAAGGAGCAGGGCTTGGAAGCAGATTTCCAATCCTTTGGGATTCACCCAAGTAGCCAGTAGCCTTAGCTGCTCCACAACCACCTCCTGGGGGAGCCTGGCAAGAGCCACCCCACAGCTCTCATCCCTGGGGCTCTTGCTGGTGACTGTGAACAACTGTGAACTGTTCCCGTCCCATTTCTTTGACTCAGAAGGGAAAGGTTTATCTAAGCAGCAGGTTTCCTGCAGATGGGGTCCACTAGGCTTTGCCCTGGCCAGGATCAAGTGAGAATCCAGGGATGGAGATGGGGCTGCTCCAATTTCTGTGCTGGTGTTTGATGGGAGACCTGGCAGGAGTGGAGGGGGGGAGATGAGCTCCCCAGGATGCTGGATACTGGCTGCACCAAACCTCAGGAGCAAAACCAAGGCTTTTTTATTACTGGGCTTTGCTGAGCAGAAAGTGGCATCTTGTTTTCTAGGGGGGGGGGGGGTGCAGAAAATGACACCGTGGGAAAGAGCCTCCTTGGAAATTTGAACCTAAAATAGCACAAATGTGGCATCTACCTTTGGCCCTTGACCATCAGAGCAGCTCCAGGGAGCGAGGCTGGTTCCCAGAACCTCTCACCATTGCAATATTTGTTTTCTTCTACAGACCAAAGCTTTTTAAAAGCTCATATGACACAGCATTATATTAAAACATCCATCTTAGGTTCAGCCCCTGAGGCTTTTCACTGAGGGCTCCCCCATTTCCTGTTTAAGAGGTAAAAAAAGAGTCACCAAAACACTAAAGTGAACACCATCAAAAAGCAAAACATCTTCACAAGATCCCTCTCCTTGCTTGGTTAATGATCCGCATTAACCAGTCTCTACTCACTGCAGGGATGGTTTTTGGGGGTTCCTTCCAATCCAAACTCTTCTAGGATTTATGAAAACAGACACGCTGGCTGCAGCAAAACCCCATATCTGACAAAGTTTCCTCCTTGGTGAAAAAAAATCCCAACCAGCCATAAAGATGGGAACAATCATTTATGACACCTTTACAAGAAAAATATCACTTTCTTTCCCATTTGTAGAGCACAAAAGCAAAGATTCCAATGGTCTTCCATAAATTCCCTCTCAGAGCAGCCCTTACCTAAACCAGGCTGCAAAAGTCACGATTAACAAGTGGGTTGCACCCTCCTCACTATTACTACAAGGCTAATCACATCAGTAATACCCCCAAAATCAGCACAGCCCTTCCAGGAACCTGATTTTAGACCAAGCTGTTTCAATCCCTTTGAGTAACATTAATTTCATTCAAATACCTGGGAAACACAGGAGGTAATGGTTGAAATCCTGGTTCCTGCCTGACCCTTAGGGCAGGGAAAATACTCAGTTAATATCTTAGGCATCCACTCAGACTATTCCTCATCTTATATAATGAAAAATACGAAGCATAATTCAAAGGAAGAAATATATTTTAAAATATGGCATGAAAGAGCTTCTTTACTGACAGATCCTTAGTGTACTTTGATTTGCTTTTCCTTACAAGCTCTCTCTCAACTATTATTTTCTTTCCCAGTGGTGTCATTCTAATTTTCAAGCTCAAGCAAAGAAATAGCTCATTCTTCACACCTCTGGTCAGCAGCCATCCCAGGAGGGTTTCTTCAACTTCTCAAAAAACACCAGCTCAAACAGTGCCTGCAAACTTCTCCCAGTCTGGTGAGGTTGTAGGCCCTGAGCAGATGTTATTAATCAGCACCAACTCAGGTGCACTGTAACAAAGCAACTTCGCCCCCTCTCACCTGGGGTATTGAAGGGTTTCCTGAGCTATGAACTTGCAGGGGAATGGGGGAAATAAAACAATTGGGGGTGTTTCCCTTCAGATGCGAAGTTTGGTTTGTGGCAGTGGCCAAGGGGGATTGGTTGCCTCAGGATGGAGCCGCACGAGCTCCTCAATGTCCTGACCGTGTCCAAAACAGGCCATTCTCATCTCCCTCTCTCTTCAAGGGAATGACAGCAGCCTTTTGGGTCTTTTCTGATTATTTTCCCCATTTTTTTTTTTTTTTTTTGCTCATCACCCTAAAAATTTTAAGAGAATCTGCTACTTTCAAACCATTATATGGTGGGTCTCCCCATGGGGCATAGATCATGCTGAGATGTGATGTGACTGGAGCCATAAAGTGTTTTTTGTAGCTGTCACTGTGGATAAGAGCCCACAGAAGAAGGATTTATATATATTTTCTGTCCTCTCCCACTCCACTACCCTCTCCAAGCTCCAATTGCTCAAACCAGAGCTTTGACTTCATTAAACCTGCTGAGCAAAGAGATTGGTTTGGAAATCAAGCACAAAGGGATGTGTTTAGGGACCTGCTGGCATTAAGAGAGGAAAAGGGGACAACTCAGCTTCCCAGGAGGGAGAGAGAGTGAAGCAGTGGCCTTTGCACATATTAGAGTGGTGGAGAGCTCTCCCTGTGGTGCCACACTGCTGGGGAAGACCCTTCTGCACAGCAGGTGGGAACAATCTCACAAGTCCCTTCCAGACCAGACCAAACTGCCCCCCCAGCAGGGATGTCAACAGGGAGAGGTTAATCCTTCCGTGCTGCATGATCTGGTGACACCAAGTTTTAGGTTCTGTCCTACATGTGCCCATCTGTACCAAGTGCTGGCAGTCTGGAAGCGGCCAGGAGACCCTGCATTGCTCTCCTTGCCCCCTGATTAACCCCCAGGGACTCTTTTCAAGGCATCCTGCTGCTTTGTGCTTCCATTTCCCCTGCTGCAATACAACTCACTGCTGTAAAGCAAAAAGAGATGTAAAAGTACCAAGTCAGTTGAATATTTTTATTTATTTCCCTGCTGCTGAGATCTAGTTACCTCTGATTAAAGTCCAACAAGATCCTAACTGGATCAATTCAGGCTTCCAGAGGAAGCATGCTCTGGTTAAAGGGGATCTTTGAAATATCTCACAAGCAGAAGATCTGAAGAGGGGTAATCCAACCCAATCTAGCCTGCCAAAGCCATCTCCTACGTACACAGATTTAATAGAGTTCAAGGCCAGAAGGGTCCATTATAATCTTCTAAAGCTGTGTTTCTGCACGGAGAGAGGGAGAGAGAGAGGGAAGGAGGAAGGGAGGGAAGGTGACTGAGGGTCCTCCGGACTGGAAGAGCTGCGCGAGAACAAGCAGACACAAAAGCTAAAGGCAGCATGGATGGCCACATGTGGGATTTGGAAATGGTGAGGAGATGGAAGATCCAGCCAAGCCCCAGTCGCTGCATTGTGTTCTACCACACGTCGCCCAGTTTTCCCCAACAACTGGTCCCAGTTTTCTGTACAAACTGGGACCAAACATCCCTGTGGCTGGACCACAGCCATTGCTGCATCCACACAGCAGCACCTCCAAACCAGCCCACACACACGCTCGAGGCTCCGCGTCAGCACAAGGCATCCTTCAGCCTCTCTTCTCCTATAAATATAAAGGGTGTTTACATCTTCTTCCACCCAAATTTTACTTCCTTTTCCACTGCAAAGGCTGAATCTGAAGACGTCACTCGGTGTCCCACGCTGAGCCCGGTGCCAGGCGCAGGTTTGCTTTACGTCTGCTCTGACGAAGCTGCACAAAAACGAGCTCGGGAGACTTTTAATTTTCCAAGCTTCAGATGAAAAGGATTCATTTAAAGCCCTTAAAAGATTTAGCCCACTTCACAGCTCCTTCCAGAGATCAGTGTTGTGCTCTTTAAATAGGAGCCATGTTTTAAAGCTCCTGCCATCATTTATTAAATTAGCCTCAGACTTGCAAATGCAGCTCCCTCTTGTTGAATCTTGTAATATTTATTTGCCAAGTTGTGATATTTGAAAGTGCACATGTTACACACATGGCGGGAAGAGGGAGGTGATGGGGATGGGGGAAGGAAACCACTTTTACTGTAAATTGTGTAAATACATTTGCACATCCCAAGAGGGGTAGGGAAAGGCATTGTAATTAAAATGACTGCCAGGGTATTTTAAACAAGGGAGAATAAATAGACTTTTCTCTGCATGGCACAGGCTCCTTTAACTTGGAAACTTCGTGACAGAAGATGATTAAAAATATCTTATGGCGTGTCTGAAATCTGCAAGCTTTGATGAGAAAAATGTTCTTGGGAATGAAAGGAGATCAAGTGAAGGAGGAACAATCTCCTACACAGTGTTTTATAGGCCCAATTCATGACTGCAGATGTCACAGAAAATAATAATAAAAAAGCCTCTCTTTTTTTTTTTTTAACTTCTGAACAGAAAAGAAAAGCACCAAGCAGGGCTCCCGTAGTGAGAAGATCCCTTTTCTCCAGCTCTTGGAGCAGCACGAGAGGATGTTCTAGGAAACCATGGCAATGGCTGAGAGGCTGCTGAGCTCTCACCTAGAGATGTCACCCCCCGGTCGGAGAGGGCACAGGGCTGGCCCTGGTACCTTCCACTCCACTCCGGCTGCCTTGGCGGGCCCAGGGGCACAGGACAGCCAGTTCCTGTGTCCTGCCTGCAAAACTAAAGCTCTTCTATCTCTGCTGGGCTCGGCCCTGGGGAGCTGCTTTGCCCCTCACACAGCCCTGAGCTGTTCCTGGCAGAAGCAGCAGCAGCTCCTTCAAGAGCTCCTTGAGGAGGGGCTGACCCCTGGAAGGGAAGGGGCTGCAGCTCCTCCCCACACACGGAATCATGGAATGGTTTGGGATGGAAGGGAACTTAAAGCTCATCCAGTGCCACCCCCTGCCATGGGCAGGGACACCTTCCACTAGCCCAGGTTGCTCCAAGCCGTGTCCAACCTGGCCTTGGACAC
>JAWWEU010000082.1:282015-329467 GCA_035583155.1 Acropternis orthonyx
GCCTTGGACACTTCCAGGGATGGGGCAGCCACAGCTTCTCTGCCCAACCTGTGCCAGGGCCTGCCCACCCTCATAGGAAAGAATTCCTTCCCAAAATCCCATTTAACCCTGCCCTGTCAGTGGGAAGCCATTCCCCTTTGTCCTGTCAGTCCATGTCCTTGTAAAAGTCCCAGTCCAGATTGCACTTGCCTCTCCCCAAAATCCCCTCTGAAACCCTTCCGCCTGCGTGAGAGTGAGAACTCTTCCTCCTTCCCCCGTGCCACGAAGATGTGGGAGAGGACGAGGATGGCCAAGCACAGCCACCAGCGCCCCCTCCCTTTCAAGATGATGGAATTGGGACCCACAGGGAGGAGATTTGGGGTTTGCTGCAGTTTGGAAGTTCAGACAGGGTATTTTGCAAAGCTGTGGAAGGGACTCCCTTGGAGGATAAAACTGCTTCTGGAAGGGAGACAGATGGGATGGAGGGATCCCCACAAGCCTGGGACTCCAGGGACTGTTCCAGGAGCTGAATCCATGCTGTGAGCTGGGTTAATCAGACACCACTGCCCAGGTCCCACTGCACTGGCCATGGCTCATCTGGGCAGGCTGGAAATGCTCCAGACACACTTTCCTCCTTTTTGTTCCAGTTTTGTCAATTTTCTTACAAAAGAGCTTCCTATTAAGAAGTAGATCATAGAATCATTAAGGTTGGAAAAGACCACCAAGATCATCTAGCCCAACCTTTGGCCAATAAAATAAAAAGAAAATTAAAATAAATGAAAAAGAATAAAAAACAATTAAAAAATTATGACAAAAATGAAAATAAAAAGAAGAAAAGGAGAGATTGAGCCTCCTCCTCCTTGAGCAGAAACCCTGCCCTGAGTTGGCAACACCATCACAGCATCAGTGCTGGGAGAAATTCCCTGTAACTTCAGCCTTGGTCCAAGGGGCACTGGGATAACACCTCACCAACAGATTTCTTCGATGATTTTAAATCTGGGAGTGCCTGTTTTGCAAAATGAGCTATTTAAGATCATTTTGATCTGGTTTCCCACCCCCCCCCCCCCGCAGCTTTTAATGATTCTAATTTTTCTACCACTCAGAGCCCAGGACCTGGTAACCACGGAAACTCAGCTTCCCAGGCAGAGGGATACAGGAGCACCACTGCCAAATACAGAATCTAATCATCTCCCTTAACTGTGACATTAAAGCAGCCACGTGATGATGCACTGCTGAAAGAGAGGATTTTGTTAGTGTTCACTTCATGAAACATCCTTCCTTGTTTCAGGGTGTGCTGTGATTGGGGTCCCCCAGGCAGGGTTACAGTCCCCGTCTGAGAGGGCTGATGAGTCCATCAAGACACAGCAAAGCTGGAGGAAGGACAGAAAGGTCACGTCAAGGTACGTGGGAAAAAACAGCCCCTGGAATTCCCTGACATGTACTCCTTCCACTCAAGCAAGGTGTAAAAAAGGAAAAAAATTGGGAAAAAAATAGCATTAAAGAAGGTTTTTGTTGGCAAACACTGAATGGAAGACCCTGTGCCTCAGTTTCTTCATTTGCATTAATTATCTAAAAGGCAGCAAAGAGCAGCTCTCTCTTGCTGGGACGTACAAGCTGTTGCAAGGCTCTTCCAGAGGGCCCAGAGCTGCAACGCCAACAACTCCATCGCTGCGGGCTGTGGGCAGCTGAGGAATTCAGAGGCAGCATCTGGCCTTGCTGACTGCTGGCACAGTTGCCCATTGCTCCTCAGCTTCAAAGACCTCAGGATGAAACTCTCTCCTTGCCAGCATGGCTGTTAAGCCCTGGTTTGCTCCAGCAAGTTAACCCATGTGTTCCCATCATCTGACGGGGTCAGAGCCTCGGTCACTATCTCTGGGCTCACTGGAGTGTGAGGCGTTCACACAGTATTGCAAATAGAGAGGTTCTGTCAAGCCTCCGCCCCCGGGAAATCGATTCCCGCCTCCCAATTTAATTATGATGAGCGGCCAACCTCCCCGCTGAGGAAAAAGCCACGTGGCTTGGTTGGGTCCCTGCCCTCTGCACACACAGCTGGCCAAGGGAAACTGGGGGGACCCCGGGGGGAGAGGAGGCAGGAGAGGGGAGAGGTAGCGAGGGCGAGGCTGTGTGGCCAGAGGGACCGGGGCCCAGGTGCTGTCCTGCTGCCCATGCCACCTGGCACACACTGGCACTGCTCTAATGAAGACAGCCTTGGCACAGGAGCGGGCCAAGTTTTCTCACAGGCCAGTGGATCCTGTTCCTTATCCAATTCCTACACATGCTCCTCCTGGACCCAGCTCAGCTCTGCTAACGGCTCCAGAGCTGGAAAAGAGGAGAGAAAGCAAAGATAAAGGGACAAGAGGGCAGCAGAGAGGAAAGGCAGGGAATGCTCTCTGGCAGGACAGAGCCTGGGAGAGAGGGGCTTTGGTGGGCTGCCGTGAGTGACAGGACTGGGCAGGAGGAACGAAGGAGGTGACTTCATCTCATACCAGAGAGCTGACAGCCAGCAGAGGATAAAAGCTTGGGAATCCCTCGGCTCCAGCAAGGAGACCTCTCAGCTGCCAAGAGCAGGGAGGGAGATGGAGAGCCGGGGTTTGAATTGCAAGCTCAGCTCCTGCCCGTGGTCTTTCCCATGCCAGTGTTAAAAAAAAATAATCAAAAGAGTGGCCCAAGTGAGAGGCGGGATGCCTGGGAAGGAGCCGGCTGCAGGGCTCTGGGAGGGGCACGGAGGCAACATCTGTGGCCGCCAGACCACCCTGTCCATCACACACGGCCCCAGCCGGGGACACCTCTGAGCACCGGCTGCTGCAGAGCCTTCACACCGCTGCCTGTTCCCTGCCTGGAACCTCTGCCTGCTCCTCTGCCTGCCCTCCCCAGCTTGTCATGGGAGCGTTGAGGGTGGAAAAGCTCTCTAAGATGATCGAGCCCAGCTGTTCCCCCATCACTGCAAAGCCCACCACTAAATCATGTCCCCAAGCCTCACATCTACATGGCTTTTAAATTCCTTGGGGACGGTGACTCCACCACTGCCCTGGGCAGGCTGTGCCAGTGCCTGGCAACCCTTTGAGTGAAGAAATTTTCCCCAATATCCAGCCTAAACCTCCCCTGGTGCAACTTGAAGCCATTTCCCCGTCACCTTGTTACCTGGGAGAAGAGAAAACGCCATCCCCCCAGCTGCCCCCTCCTGTCAGGGAGTTACTGAGAGTTAGAAGGTTTCCCCTGCACCTCCTTTTCTCCAGGCTGAGCCCCTCCCACTCCTTCAGCTGCTCCACATCCGACTTGGGCTCCAGAGCCTTCCCAGCTCCATTGCCCTCCTTTGGTCCACACATTTCCCTGGTTTTTACTGTGTCTGAACAAAGCAGCTCATGGGTACTATCGAAAATAGCTTGGGTTGGAATGGACCTTCAAAGGTCATCTAGTCTAAACCCTCAAGTTTTGCTTCACCGGATTTAAACTCCTAAAACAAATGTCACTATTTCCCCCCATCTGTCATTTTTTTTAGCGCTACTCCCAACCTCAGGCCCAACCTCCAGCTGCCATTTGGAAAAAACCCCACAAACCTAATCAAAGTAATTACCACCTCCACTTCAAACGTTACATTATCAAGCCAACCAGCTCCCCATTGAAGACAATTAATCTGCACACAGGCACCAAAAGAAACTGTCAGCAATTAGAAGTGGAAGCACAACTTTGTAGTTAATTGGGAATATTGCACCTCTGTTACATATTTAATTAGTTGATGGAGTGTGTCCCTTCTCAGGCATTTTTCTTTTTAAATTATACCTGAAATTCATTCCTCATCCCCCCCCAACCTTTTTTTTTTCTTCCCAGTGCAAAACAATAAATATAATAAATAAAACATGAGTAATTTGAGACCTGATTCTGGCTCTCCCTTAGTTTGCAGCTTGTAGTGTGCACACAGCAGTTTACAGGCCTCCAAGAGATAAGGAGGAAAAGTTCTTTCTTTTCTTTCACAGCTTCTCCTTTTTTCCATTCTTAATCTGATTTTAAGACCTTGCCTCTGCATTTTCACACTTCTCCCATAAATCTCATTTTCGTCCTGTTTCCCTTGGGATTATCAGGTGAATGAACGGGAGGGCCCGGAGCTGAGCAGAGCCAGGCACACGCTGCGATACATTCATTTCAACACTTATTTGACAAAGGGGCTAAATTTTATCTTTGCATAATGATGCTGCTTTGCATATCTATAGCTGCTTTCATCCCATGATCTCAGTGCATTCTGCAGACTGTTAATTAAGTCTCAAAACACTGTGGTGAAGTCAATAGGAGGGCTTTATTGGGGCGGGGTTTATCTAATTGGTAGGAGAAGAGGGTAAACTGAGGCAGGGGAAGACTGAAGAGGCATTTACAGGCGTGGGACATGACAGCAAATCATGTTGTAGGGGCTTTGTCAGTGTAACCCCTGTAGACAGAGACACACCACAGTCATCACATCGCTTGGTCCCACAACTGCACATCCCTGGAAGTGTTCCAGGCCAGGTTGGATGGGGCTTGGAGCAACCTGGTCTAGTGGAAGGTGTCACTACCCGTGAAGGGTGGTGGAACTGGATGATCCCTAATGTCCCTTCCAACCCAAGCTTGTCTATGATTTTCTGATCCCTGGGCACCAAATAACACGATCTAGCCTCGGTGTGGTGCTATTTGGGCTGTGCCCCAAGCCATGCAGTTGTGCACAGGGTTTGTGGTACCCAGAGCTCCTCCAGCCCATGTTTTTCCATGATTTCATGCCAACCCACCCCTCCCAGCATAGCCCAGGTCTCAAACACTTTGGAGATGGCACTGGAAGGTTCCTTTGCTTGGGGTGGGTGTTTGCTTTTGTCATCCTTGGTGCCGCTTTCCAAACACTCTGAAATGAAAACATTTTTATACCCAGAAGGGCCTATTTTTCATCACCTCAAAGCAGCATGGACTAAGAATAACTTGCTGAAAGCTAACAAATCCACACAAATTACCTGGCTCAAGGGAAGAGGCAGCCTGGCAAGGTACACCTGTTGCCATGAGCAGAAAAACATCTCAGGGCCTATTCCTAATGCTGGCCCCAATGAATATTGCTCCCACACCAAGGAAATTACAGCATGGGTGGCACACATGATCCTACGTGCCAACTCCAGTGAGCCTTGCTCCAGTTCCAAGAGAAAACTCTGCCAAAATCCCATCACTTCAAGCAGAAAGATCCAGCCTGGAGGAATTCAACATGCCTGGAGGATTGCTGGGAGAAGCCGCAACAACAAACCTGCAAAGAACGGAGCTGGCAAAGCCATGAACACCAACGTGGCTGCTGTCCTTCCACTGTCCTTTGGAAAAGTCCTTTCCATGGTATCAAACGTCATCACCTTGTTTGGAGCATCGTTGCAAGAAGCAACATTCTGCTTGCAAATCAGTTTCTTTTTGTTATTTGCTGGAGCAAAACCATCCAAGTTACAACTCAGGTTTGGAAAAGGGAGGAAACATTTGCAACAGTTGAGTCGGTGGAGAAAAAAAAAATCACTCTTCAAGTTGCCTGAGAACAACTGCAGACTTTAAAGGGCAGGAATTTGCGTGGGTGAGTCTGCGTTGCTCTCCATCCTTGGGCAGGAGGAATTTCAGCAGCTCAGGAGGACCCTGGTGGGGTTATGTCCATGTTTGCCTCGTCTCCCGTCTCCAGGTAGCGGGTACAGCTCACCAACCATCTTGTGGGGATGGAAGGAGATGAGACAGATCACAGAAACTACCAGTACTATGAGGTCATTGCAATTCCAAGCTGGCAGCAGCACAAGCTGTTCCGTGCAGCGGCGATACCACTTTGTACTGTCGGCTGAAGTCAAAGGGAATTTATCCACTGGGCTTTGGATCAGCCTGCAAAGCACATGGAGCGGCTGGGTGCTTTCTTTTTTTGCCAGGGACAATCCAAGCAAAACTCAACCTCCTTCTTCCCTTCAGGCGAAAGAAAGCATCAACAGAAGACAGAGATTTTGGCCTGAAAAGGAGCCAAGTGCTGCTGAATGCTGGCCCGTGGTCCTTGCACAGGGCATAATGAGAATTACTGAAGTGCTTTTGAAAAGCGCCTTGAGATTGTGCCGTTCTGTGTCCTGCAAGAACACAGGAGTGCAGGAACAGCCAGACTGAGCAGGGCAAGTCTCCCGTGCTGACCACGAGGTTGCAGTCCTGTCCTCCCTCCTGGCTGGACATTTTGGGCCATTGCAATGCAACCCCATGATTTTTCCTCACCCTGAGCCCCTCTAGCAGATGGGCACAGCCAGGCTGCTCTGGGAATGTGCTGGGATAGGGAGCAGAGAGATGCAGAGGTGGAAAGATGTGGAAGAGAGAGGGAGTCCCACCACCTGATAGAAGGCATCCTCAAATTGACCCTTTCTATGTATTGTGCCCTCAGCTGGACCCTGACACACCATCCCTGATGAATGGATCACTTGCGCCCCCTCTCTCCTCCCAACACACAGAAAGCAGGTATTTGAAACCTCCCTTGGCTGGTCCATCTCCAACAGCCCATGGTATGAGCTGTTGCAGGCAACGATGCAAATCCTCTCCTATCAAATCAAACGCCTTTTTGAAAGTTATAACATAATCTTCTCAAAGGAAAATTTCCATCTTGTCCCCTCCTTTAGAGCTGAGCTTGTGCCCTAAAGCAGGAGGACTTCACCTCAATTCCAACATTCAGAGATGCTTTTAAATCCTTGCTTTGTAGCTCTGGCCACTCTAGTAACTCCTTATGATAAAGGGAAATCTCTTTGCTGAAGAGCTGTGCAAAACAGCTTGCCTGAAAGGCAGCCACACGCTTGACCTGCTTTTTTCACAACCTGAAAAGACCCGCCCCAGCAGCAAACCCAGCACCACCAGCACCATGCTGGGCACACACCGGCCCCTGCCGTGGCACAGTTAGGCTGTGGAGAGATGATGGAGAGAGAGCCTGCTGTGCCAGGGGGGTACAGGAGGAGGATTGAAAAAGGAAAAGAACCCCAACTTTTGCTGTTCTGCTCCCAATTCTCTTTTCCTGTCAGGCTGGCGCCTCTCCCCAGCCCACCCACGGCAGGCAGCTCGACCCTGCCGTGTGCTGCTTTCAGGCAAACAGCTGGGCAGGTTTTGTGTACCAGCACATTTGGGGGGTTGCCAGCCACTGACTGCATGCATGTTCCCCTCCTCTTAGAAGGGGAGGTTTTCCGTGGCACAGAAGGGAGAGCAAGGAGGGCAGATGCTCAGGGACATCCTGAAAGGCTCCGGGGTCAGGTTTCACTTGTTGCTTCAGGCACCTGTTGCGTAGGGTGTGCATTTTCAGGTGCAGGGTGCTGAGGGATGTCGCCTGGGGGTGCTGAGCACTTTTAAAACCTAAAGTATGTGGCCCATGCAGCCTGGGAAAATGAAGGTGGGACAAAAGCAGATCCCTCTGTCCCCACTGATCCATGAATGCTGCAGGCATTGCCTGGATGCGAACGAACACGAAGGCATTCCTACTTCGGAGCACAGCCCAAATGTTCTGGACCAGGATCCCCATGGGAATCAACTGGGACCAAAATCAGAATTACTGTAGGATGGAGTGTGGTATCTGACAGGGGACTATGAGGCTGGAAGCCCCTGACCATGGGGGCTGTGCTGGATGACTCAGTCTCTTCTGTCCTGCATCAGCAGCCAGCAACATCTGTCCTGCAGCCTCCATAAAGAATTCTCCCTTTTAAATATTAGCGGAGCCATGTCCTGCCTTACACACCAGAGCTGGTATGGCCACAGGGCAGGGTATGGATTCCCTCCTAAGCTGGTGTGGTGATCTCATTGCAGCAACCCTCTGTCAGCTCCCCTGGGCTAGGCAGCATCACTTCCCTGCTGCCGATGGGGTCAGTGACTTCTTGTCCCGTCAAATAGAATCACAGAATGGTTTGGGCTGGAAAGGGACCTTAAAGACCATCCAGGTGGGCAGGGGCACCTTCCACTAGACCAGGTTGTTCCAAGCCCTCTCCAACTTGGCCTGGAATACCTCCAGGGATGGGGCAGCCACAGCTTCTCTGACCAGCCTGCGTGAGGGCCTCACCAACCTCACAGGCGGCAGCTTCTTCCTGATATCCCATCTAATCCTGCCCTCTGCCAGTGTGAAGCTCCTTGTCCTATCACTACATGCCCTTGTAAATAGTTCCTCTCCAGATTTCTTAGGTCACCCCAAACCCTCCTCTTCTCCAGGCTGAACAATGAGCTGAGACTTGCCCACGGCAATTTTCCACCACCTCCTGCCTGTCTTGACCTGGTCACCTGCAGAGAACTGAAGGGATAGAGTGGAGAGACATGACACTGCTTATGGGGGTCTACCAAAGTGGTAGAGAAATGGGGACCACCCAAAGCCCAAAGGGTTTGTTCCTCTGGACGTGCCCAGCATCACTTTGCTTTGTGCTGATGTTTCCCATGAGGACATACCTTCTCAGCAATGGTGTTGCTGTGCTCTGCTGAGCCCAGGAGCTCCTCTGTGCTCTGAAATACCATGGTGCGACCCCTCCCACCACACTGTGTGGACCAGAGAGCTGAGAAAGGGCCTGTTCCATTTGCAGAGCTCTGTGCTGGGAAAATGCTGGCTTGGCCCCATCTGGAAGGAATTACCAGAAGAGCTGTTTGTCAGCTGCTTCCACACAGAGGAAGGGCCACAGTTTTACACCACGAGCCTCCTCCAGAAGAAAAACCAGACAGGCGAGGAGATTTATTACACACAAACCCCACAGGATCACAACTGCCCCATGGAAGGAGACCTGCCTGAGAGAGTGTTTTTTAACTGGCATGCAAGAACAGAGCAGGCTCGCCAAAATTACCTTGGAGCATGGGAAATGGAGCAGATCCTTGGCTGGATTAAACAATGGCATCAGCAAATGCCTAGTTTGAGAAAGGAGGGGGAAAGCAGAGATGAGGGCTCTGACTTAGGGACCACCCAGGAGATGAAAGAGGCTTGAACTGCTGCTGTGCCCTGCAGCCTCTGCTGGTGCCTGCATCAAATTTGGAGGCTGAGATGGTCCCCCAGCTTGATCTAGTTGCAAATGATTTCAGTGGGATTTGAGAACCCAGGGAGTGTGATCTGGTCTCATTCGTCCCTTCAACAAAGATGCATTTGCATGTGAGAAACCATCCCTAGGGATGACCGTATAGTGTTTTCATGGATTTTTTAATATATCTTGTTTACCTCTTTCCAAATTGCAGGAGTCATTTTTATTTCTTTACTGCTACATTTTCTACAAAAGCCTTGCTAAAAATCAAAACTGTCTTTGAAACAGATATCGAGCATATTTTGTTTCCTGACAACCACACGTAGAGATTCAATTTGTATACGCTTCGTGGTGAATATGTCACACTGTGATTGCTCACACATTAAGTGACACAGCAGAGCTGGGTGGGAAATGTTTTATCTATTCCACAAGAATTTCAGAGAGTAATAAAAACACCAATGGATTTAAAAGAGACCTTGATGTTTTGTAATGTGTAAGACAAAAGGGTTTCCTATTTAATTAGCCAAAATGTTAGATCAAAAAGGATGCTTTAAATTTTGAAACAAGTCAGTGCAGAAACTTATAACTATTTTCTTTTTCTCCCAAATTAAAAGGATTCCAAATTGGAAAAATGAAAAGAAAAATTTTTGGAGAATGAATTTTTGTCCCCTGAATTAGTTGTACATTTGGGCATTTTCTGCTGGAGCCCAAATGAGAAGCTATGGCCCCAATATTGCTGCTCTTGCCAACAGCATCACCCCAACAAATGCTCTTCTCCTGACAAAACTGGATCATTTCCTCTAGAAGAACACAGATAACAACCAACTTCCACACACTGTGTACAGACAGAGAGTAAACTTGTGCTGCTTATTATCCTACATGTAGGGACATAACTCTCCCCTTGATCTCCGTTCAAGACAGAAGGGAAATTCCAGTGTTTCAGAGGCTTTGTTATTACCTTTGCTACTATAGAAGCAACCAGAGAGAGCATCCAGCAAGACAAGACAGAGGATGGGTTTGGGAGACAGGGCACAGCAGCTCAGACACGCATTAGGTCTGTGAAGCTGAGCTGGAGAAGTCCCAGCAGCCAACCTTTCATCTGCCCATCAACATTCCTGCAGTGGGAATTGCAGAGTCAGAAAAATCAACGGAAAAGGAAAAGAAGAAAAAATAATAATCAAACCCCACATTCATTTTCATGGTATAAACACAAGATTTGCCCTGAATGCAGATCTGTGAGCAGCTATTTTCCCAGCAAGTCAAATTTGCTCCAGCTGCACAATGTGCTGCTCTGTGGTGGAGAAGGCAGGGTGTCTGATCCCTGCCCTTGCTGCACCTCCTCCCCCCCACTATTTGCACACCAACATCCCCACTCCTTGAATTTTACACTTATCAGACCCTTCTCACCCAGGCATTACCTTAGCCCTGCCCAAGCCCCAGTGCACACACATTTAATGTGCATCACACCATCCCCGCTGCGCTGCGAGTGCTCCCACCTGCAGTCCCTGCCATTGCTCACTCTCACGTCTCAGTTCACAGCCACGTTTCTGTCTCTGCTCCAGTGCTTTCCTCTGGTGTCCGTCAGCACCGGAGCCTTTCTGCTCCTCACACCCGTGTCTGATCTCACTCTTGGCACCAGTGGGCAACAAACACACGCACGAGCAAAGCCCAGATGCTCCCCAGCATCTCTCTGCAGCCATGGGAAGTGGGGGTGCTGACGGCTGGAGGTGGCAGGCAGGTGTGGAGAGAGAGTGAAAAAGAGGGAAATGCATGTTTCTGAAGTGAAGCTGAGCTGTGGGGTTAACTGGATGATGAATGATGGCAGGTGGGTGCTTAACCACGTCCCGCTCACCTCTCTGCCCATTGCAGTGACAGAGTGGCAGCTCCATCGCCGGGAATGCTGTTCCAAGGTTACTTAAGCGATAAATTATGTTATGTGCTTAACAGCCCCAGCAATAACACCCACCCATGGCTTGCTCATCCTCCCCATTTATTTTCCCCTTGCAGGTGCATGGCTGGAAAGCTGCTCCAGCACCTTGTTATGGGGAAGGAGGGGCCTTCTCCATTCAACGAGCTGCAGAAACAGCTACAGCTTGGTAATGAAAATAACAGGGGCCAGATCCCCCACCAGCACCACCTCTGTGTGCTCTGACAAAGTTCTGGGTGCTGTGCTGGTTTATTTACCAGCCATAGACCTACTTTCTGCAGAGTACAATCATTAAGGTTAGAAAAGACCTCTGTGATAAAAAAAGATGAATCTGGGAAGACAATTAGGCTCTTTCTCCAAGGAACACAGCACAACCAGGTCCCTTCATTGGTATAGGGGGAGGAGGACAGAATATGAAGCTACGAAGCGTCTACCTCAGTATCTCGAATGAAATTCCAGAGTCAAGAAGCAAAACAAATTCTGTGGACATACATGAAAATTTAACATGAATTTTAAGGTCATGCGACAAATGAGCAAGAAGAGGATCCAGATGTCCTGAGCATGATCCTTTCCTACCCTGCTCAGCATGGCCTCCCACAACCATTTGTGCAATTGCCTTATTTCACAGAGTGACTTATAGATGCTATTGTAAGCAGATCCAGTCAATATATTTATTTTCCTTTTGATATACAGCTACAATAGGAAGCCATGCATGAAGTTTATTAAACCTGGCTAATTTTCTATCAGTTCTGCAAAATATCGATTCCATATTTTCAGTTATCTGGCTCAGCTTCAACCTGGAAAGAGAATCATTTAAAAACAACAAAAAAAGCATCCAATTCCTCTGAAACAACACTAATCTGAGCCTGCAAAGTGTCCCTGTCCTCATGGGCAGAGCCCTTTGATCAGCTGAGCCAAAGACAACTGTATTATTTAGGAGCCATTTGCAAGCTGGCAAATTAAACAAGGTTTTGGGGTTTTTTTCCTAAAGGGCGTGTGGGGAAGGAGTTACAGCTTTACAGTAGCACTAAAACATCCAAATGATTTCTTTTTTCCTCTGACAGAGCCAGATTCTGCAGGTTATAGGGGCAGGGAAGCAGCACAGAGGAATCTGATGTTCTCCAGCTCCCCAGGACCACCGTGGGGGCTGAACCAAGATTTTGGTGCCTTAGTAAGTCAAGGGCAGAGCCGGAGTCTGTAAGGATGCAGGACAGGATCCTGACACACAGGGAAAGCATGGAGAAGGCAGCCCAGGGATGCATCTGCAGGGTCCAAGCCTCATAGGTGTGTGAGCATCCTCCTCAGACAGTGTCTTGCATGGTCTGTCCTGGCCAGACAATACTTCTGACACCAGTTTTTGCAGGTGTCTGGTTCTGAAGAGCACAAGTCCTGTCTAGCAGTGGAGTCTCAACCTTAATCCCTCTCTCTCCACCTCTCTCAGAACATTTGGAATCCCAGAATGGTTTCGTTTGGAAGGGATAATAAAGATCACGTAGTTCCAACCCCCTGCCGTGGGGCAGGAAGATTTCACATTTGCATAGTAAAACCAGACACAGGGAGTTTTCTACCTTTACATCTTCAAGCTTAGCTGATATTCTGCACAAGCAAACTGTTATTGCGCCCATATTATGATGGAAACCAGCAATAAATATAAAGAAGCTATCTAAACCGATATGGCACCGCGTTTTACCACATCAATCTCAGGGAGCCTACCCTTGTATCCGCTTGTCAGGCCAGACTTCAGCGACTTCCTTGTGGTTTAAACTTAACCTGCTGCTTCCCCTGTGCTGTAGGCTGCTCGAGACCAGCTGCGAAGCATCATTGTACAAGACAGAACATATGCACGAGTAAACAAATTAAGGTCATCTCCAAAACAACAGGCCCCTGGCTTCCTGGAAGAGCTGCAAAGAGAAACTTAATCAACAGCAGCGGGTGAAACGGTGAAGGGGAGGAGATGGACCTCTGCTAATGAAGGCGATGCTCTCAGCCTGCAAACGCTGGCTCGCAGCACGCGAGGAGGCGACGGCGGGGTCAGCACCAGCTCAGGAGAAGCTCGCGGAGCCCCAGCCCTGCTGGCTTCAAGGCAACTCTGGTTTGCCCAGCACAGAGCAGCCAGTTTGAGGTGATAGAGGAAGAAAGACGAGGAGCTGAGTGGGGAGCAGGCTCAGCCATGCCTGGCGTGTTCTGGCTCAGCCGGGGAGGCCAAAGAAGGGCTTGTTCCACGGCCTTGCTGAGCCTCCCCAGCTCCGTCCCCAGGGGCTCATTAACAGGATGAACTTGCAGCAGTGAAATCAGCTGAATGCCAAGGCAGGTAAATCTCTGACACCCCTGCGCTGATGCGACGGCGGCGGTTTAAGCCTCCTGCCACCAGACCTCAGGTCTTTACAGGAGGGAGTGATGATGTGGGAAAAGGAAACAGCAGAAACTTTCCCCTTGGCTTCTCAGCTGCAGGCAGGGCCCTCTCTGGCTTCACCCTGGAGCTGAGGGACCATCCCTGCTAAAAACCTTGACCCTACAGTCCCAGAGTGCAGTTGCTTACAGTGATTCCTCTTGGGAGCTCGTCAGCAGCAAATTTAAACAAAACAAAAGTTTATGGCATGGTGTGATAATTTAGCATTGAAGAAAGTCTACTTATTTAGAAAACCCACGTGCACACACCTGGCTGTTTGCTCCTTTCTAACCTTGTGTTGTTATGACCAGCTGAAGCTCCCTGGTTTCGCTTTTACCCCAAAAGCACAAGACGCTCAGCATATGTTCTCACAACAAACCTGGAAGCCCTCTGAGACATCCCAGGGTCTCTGAGGCCACTCCTTGCAGCCTGAATCCTCACTTTGCGCAGCAGACTTATCTCTGTTTGCCATAGGAAGCTGCTGGAGAGACAACTGGGAGCCTCAGTTCCTCCTTACCTCAGGCCCCAGTCTCAGAGCAGAGTCTGGCGCTGAAGTCTAACACAAATCCCCCTGGTGTGATAACAGGCAGTCGGGGCATCTGACAGCTAACAGGGAAGTATTTAAAATAACTGGCTGATTTAAGACAAGTGTCTCCTTAATCCTAAGCAGTTAGAGGTTGTTTTATGCCCTAAATGACAAAGGTTTGTATAGCTAATTTATCATATGTTTAAAGCTGCCTTAATGTAACAGCAGAGGATCTGCTATTCATCTTAGGCAAAGCAGGGGGAAAGCTGGACTTGCACTTCAGTGGGAAGAAATAAGAAACATGTAATAACCTAGAGCTTCTCATTGCACCTAAAATCCTCCAGAAGCACATGAGAAGAAATCAACATCTTCACAACTGTGAAGCTGTTGGAAGTTCATTGCTTGGTCTTTTTGCTGAAAGGGCCCATATCTGGGATGGAAACGTGGAGAAATCTGACTCTGCATGAAGGACCAGAACCACCATTTGTCAGAAAGCAGCACAACTCTGATCCTCCTGTTCTCTTCAACAACTAGAAAAGCTGCAGTTCTTTATTTCTGAGCAATTTCTCTCTGTCAACACACACACATGGGCACACCAGCAAACATGGACTCCAAAACAACAGAGGGGCTCGTTCAGCCACATGCCTGCATTGGGCTGGATGGGTTCCCAATTAATCACATTTTCAGGGACATCAAAACAAACCACTGGCACTGTCAGGGAATAATCCAGGGAAATTATTCCTCAGTGACTGTTTCTGGGTGACATTTTCTGGGCCGATTCTTTCCCTCTCTAAGCAACTCTTTCCTTCTACCCTTGCATTATCTCCTTTATAACTCCCTCACTGAAAATCCCAGCTCTTTCCTGAAGTAGAAGTTCTTCACTTCTAGAAAGGACCTCTTTAGGCCATTCCCATCTCTCCAAGAAGGGAAATGCCAGCCCATGCTGTGTTGCAGAAAGCCCACAATAGCTACAGCATTTCTGCTGGCTCCGGGATTCTGGATGAGCTGTATCTTACTGCTTTTCCAACCCACTGCAGTTCCCAAGTCCTCTTCCAAGACAAACTAGCATTGAGGATGAACAGTGCAGCTTGAGCTGTACAGACCCTCACAGCACCTGCAAAAGGAGCTTTATATCACTTAACTATTAAAACCTGACACAGGGATGTGCTGACTGTGGTCCTGCATACAGCTCTGACACTGATGACCTCCATCCACAGCTCCTCCAGCAGCCTGGGAACCCCTTGAATGTCCTGGTGGGATTGTTGCAGGGGGCTGTCAGTGCCTATGGTGTAGCTGTCATGAAAAAGAGGGTACCCAGAGGGCTGTGCTGGCACTAGTCACACCTGAGCAGTGTAAGATGTCAGGATCCCCTCCACAACTACCAGGAAAAGAGCTGCACGTGTAGAGAGTTTCCTTCACAAACAGATCTGGCACATCACCGTGCCGAGCTGAGATCCAGGTCTGATTTGGCTCCTGCTGCACAGCCCTCCCCTCGCTCCCCAAATCCAGTAATTTTCAGATCTGGGCTTTTGCTCAGGTCTCATCACGCACAGGCGGTGGATTGCAGGAGTTAAACTCCTTGTTGCAAAGCAGTGATTCCATTTTCCTCTGGTCTTAAGCAGCTTCAATCCATCTTAGTGCATTACAGAGCCTGCGCTGATTGTTCTGCTGTAGTGAGTAATAACAACTTGTACTTTGCAGATTACCCCAGGGACCCAGGCTCCTGGTTCTGCTGTTCCACTGGCTCTGCAGAGCAGGCACACATCTACCCAAGCACCCCCGGAGACAGGGATGGGGCTGCAGGAATAATGCACAAAGAAATTTGGGTGGGAAAATGTCAAGAGTGAAGGGCACCAGAGCATGGCTGATGGGGAAATTGGGGTGCCCAGTCCTGTGAGGGGTGAATATCCCAGGTGAACATCACAGGGTGGGGGACAGGAAGGGAGCAGTGGGAATGTGATGGAAAAATGGAACAAAAGAGAAAGAAGATCAGGAACAGCTGGAAGAGCACGTACTTGGTGCCATCATGGTATATCCTCAGCTGGAGAGCGGGATGAAAATCGGCCATGACTTCACTGACACAGTATGAAGGAAGGCCAAAGGGCACATTTTCAACCATGAGACAGGGGCAGGAGTTTTAACCCAAATCTTCTTCTTTTTCACATCCCCAGATTGCCCAGGGCACTCCGAGGGGAGGCAAACACAGGTCCCTGTGGAACAATCCCCTCAGAGCAACAGCTGCTCCTTTCAAGGCTCTGGCAGGGCTGTCACGGGAGAGAAGAAATGAAGATGGGACGGGAATGGGCATGAAGGAGAGAAGGCAGAGAGCTGTAGAAGAGGCACGAGGGGAGGCCAGGGGTGCCTGGCGAGGCAGCAGCCCTTTCGGAGAAGCTTCTGGAAGGCAGCGGCCATGGCTGGCTCAGGAGCCTGCCGGGAGCCTCCCCCTGGGGCCGAGAGCCCCCCCAGCCCTCTGTCCCTGGCGTGTGGCACCTACTCCTGTCCCCTTTCTGCGTGGTCAGCGCTTCCCTGCCCCTCCAGCAGCCGTGCCAGTGCCCCTGGGCTGGCGGGCCTGGCTCTGGCCCTGGGGGTGGTGGGTGGCCATTCCCACGCAGCTTCCACGGCCCTCGGCCCCACAGCCCCTCCTGGCTCAGGGCGGGGGACACGGCACCGCCGCCACCTCATCGGGCTTTGGGGACCCGGCACCAGGGCACAGGGAAGTCAGAGGAGGGCAGGTGGTGTCCCTCACCACGGAGGAGAACGTGAGGCTTCAGGAAAAGGCCTGCCGGGCTGAGCAAGGCAACATCATCGTCCTGGACGAGCGCTGCGGCTGGAAGGACACTGTGCGGAGCCTCAGCCCCCACGGGCGCAGGCTTCGCACCCACCCTATGGACACCCTTTGCTGCGGTCCAATCCTGCCCCTCTGCAAGGCAATGAGCATCCTGGTCACCGTGATAACAGGCATCCAGCTTCTTGCAAGGTCCTGGAAGAGTTACCAAAGCCAGGGGGGCGAGGCCGGGAGGGTGGCCAGAGTGTCCCCCCGGTGTGGTCTGGGGGGCTTCTGACTTCCCCGAGTGTGCCATCTGCCTGCAGCCCTGCGAGCCCGGCCGGCCACTCAAGCTGTTGTCCTGCTCCCACGTCTACCATGGGAAGCGCATCGACCAGTGGCACCGGGCTCAGCCCGGCACCAAGACGTGCCCGCTCTGCCTGCACGGTGTGACCACGGTCCTGTTGATCCACCCCAGCGCACGCCACAGGCAGGAGTATCCTGGGAAAGCTCATCCAAAACCCCTGGAAAAATCCAGACCCCGCCATCTACCTCCCACCAGCTCTCTCCTCCGCTCTCCTACAAATTCAGGCTCGAGTCAATGTCTCCTGGGAAGCGTGACACAGCAGAGGATTAAAAAAACATATGGAAATACAGAAGTAGGGAACACAAACTGGAGGGCAAATAGAATACTGAGGATGCACTCTCAGCTCTGCCCAGTTTGGGCAGCTGATCACACACAGGGTCAGCTCCACACTGGAAGATTTGAGGACCACAAACACAGAAAAGAAGCAGCAACTAGGTCTTGCCAAGCCCCCAGACGGCTCATCCTGAGGTTCCTCCTCTTCCTTTGCTTCCAAAACCTGTTATCAGCCCATTTTTACCACAAAACCTGGGTGATGAAACAAGTACCATTCTCCACACATTTTTTTTTACATTCAGGTACTTAAAAAAGAACAAAAAACCCCCTACTAAACAGAGATGGACTTGCTTTATGTCCAACCTTTGCATAGCATTTTGTCCAAATCAGAAAAGATATTATTTCCAGTACAATATTTAATAAAGATATCTTCTTCCTTTGCAAGGCTAACAGCTGGAACTAGAACCCACTTCCAGACATGGGTACTAACTTGCAGTGGCTCAGATTTGCTCAATAGCCTTTTTTAATTGTGGGCATTAGCAGATTATGGGTACTTCTGTAGCAGGTCCATAAAACACTGCTTTGTAATCTTCTGTGTGCATTAGGGTCCAGATTATTGTGCTTGTACTCAATAATAACAGGGGAGAGATTGCCTGGACCCCTGGGAAATCCAGGGGAGGCACCTGGTAGAGGACAGGAGCACATGACTGCGAGACACGTGTAGGGGATGGTGACAAAGCAGGGCTTGTAGAGAGCTCACAAACACGCTCTCCAGCCCTCTCCCATGGTGGCAAATAGTGAGGCACGCACTCTCCATTTTTCATCTCCCCAGCTTAATTTTGGGTGGTGGCTCTGACTGTTTCAGCTCTCTATTCTGTAAAGACATGGGCTATCCTTCCCTTTCATCCTAGATGAAAGGAGGTGGTTACATGCACCAGTTTCTAAATCAGCTCCTAGCAAAAAAAGTCATTAAGAGGGTGCAGGTCTGCCTTCCAGCTGGCTCACTGCGGAGCTGGGGAGTTGCTCAGTCAGCACGGGGGAGGCAACGTGTCCCACATGGCTTTTATGAGCAACTGGGAGCACTGGAAGCACAAAGTTTTCACTGGAAGGTCACTAGATGGCCCCACATCTTCCACCACAGCAACCACCAGCGTTTCAGCTCCGGCAGCCTGGTCTTCACTCATCGGGCAGCCTGACCCCAAAGCAGCAGCATGTCCTGATAAGAAGGGCACCAAGTTAGAACCAGGGATACTTTGCCAAGATGTCTGGAGCAAAGCATTTAACCCTGCAATGGCTTTTTCTGCTCCTGGCCTTTGGCTGTCGAGGGCAGGAGAGCTTGTTGCGTGTCTGAGCAACGCCAGGGCCTGCAGACCTGAGACACTGACCTAACACAGATAAAGGACAAGAAGTCTGATTATGTGCAAACTCACATCATCCCACTGCCAGGCTGTTGCAAAAAGCCATCTATACTCATTCCTCAAGTTAAATCACTGCTGGATCTGGGTCCTGTAATGCATGTTTTCTTGGAGCTGTAATGATGTCCACACAGGTCAGGCTCCTCTGCGTCTCTGTTACAGTTTAAGCTGTTTGGGCAGGACCAGAATTAGATTCTGTGAGCAGTTACGTGGGTCTAAATCACCAGTAAATTCCTCTGGATTGAGCAGATGCTTCTGTGGAGAACAAGCCAAAGGAAGAGCTGGGTTTATATCCCAGCTCCTGCACTAAGTGATGGCCCCAAAGAAGAGGTACAAAGGAACATGGGGACTTTGGGAGTGGTGGGGTAGGTGATCAGTTAATAGAGGCAAATGATCTTGTCCTTTCTCCCGGCTTGGATCTTTGTTCAAGTGGTGAAATGGGACCCGTTCCCTGTAATTGCTCTGCTCTTGCACACAACTGCTGCCTCCCACGTGTGGCTTGTTGACATTTAAATAAATTGCAATTATTCCGACAAAGTAGATTGCAGGGACTCCAGAGAAAATGGGTCAAAAATACGTCCAGGAGCATCTGCAGTGCGTTTAACACATGAATATAAGAGGGCAGGATGAGAAGGAGAGTAGGTGCTGGGGATAATGGGTGCAGCATGGGGCTGGAGAAAGCCTGGCACAGCCTGACACCGTGGTGGGATCCTTGGCTTAACCTCAGCCAGCAGGAGCCAAAGCCTCCAGCAGGATGATGGAAGAGGGAAAGACAAGTGATGCAAATTGAAAGCACAGAGGGAACCAGAGCAAACAGGGCTCCTCTTTGACTCTTTGAGTGAGGACCATCTTGGCCAAAGTCTTCAGTTGTCCTTCCTTCCTTCTGCAAGAACATTCAGGGATTTCAGGGGAGCTCAAGGGTTAGGGCTTCCTATCTCACAGTGTCTGGGGGTGGGAGATGGGCACCCTGTTGTCCATCCAGACTCCAGCTTTTCCTCTTTCCTTGCTCCTTGCAGCTTTCTAGGCACTCCATTCCCCTCTTCCTTGCCCTCCAATATTTCTTGGAGAGGATTTGTCCTTTTGCCCACATCTCTTTGGGTTACTGAGGTCCAGGCTGGAGTCTGCAAACACTTGATCTCTCCTTTCATCTAAGGAAGCAATCCAGGATGTCTGTTCCCTCCTGCCTTACTGATTCTGGGATATAAGCGGTGGTGTTGGAGCAGCCAGAGGACAAGAGGCTTCTTGATCCCACATCTGCTACAACTCACACAGCTCCCTGTCCAGCCCCAAAGACAAACCTACCCCTCAGGTAGGTCACTGACAGTACAGAAAGCTTTGATCTGAGGCAGAAACAGAGCACTGAGTGCAAGTAAAGAGGCAAAGATTTTACAGCACACTAAGAGAATGGATGCCATCACAAGAAGCATAAGAACAAGCCAAAAATGCACCTTCAAAAGGTCTCCCAGCATACCCCCATTTTCTTCTTCACTTCTCATTCTACTAGAAAGCCTTTGCCTTCTCCCCCCTCCCCAAACCTTTTCCTTGTTTTGTTTCCCAATACATCAAAATGTCTCCCTGGAAGTGTAAAACTCTTCAGATGAGGGGAAAATAAAATCGATTTGAAATCACAGCTGCTGGGAGTCTCTGGCACACACACACACACACTGTCTGCTGACATTTTCTGTAGCTCTTTTCCCAGTGAAATCTGTCTCAAGCAGAGCCCAAGGGGGCCAGTAACAAATCAGTTTCCTGGTACATGAGTGATTTTTTTTTAACTACAGGTCCAACACAACTGTACTGGAAACCACAGGGTTAGTCTCAAGTGGATCATTAAACAAAAAGGGCTGTTTGTTAAAAGGTACAGGTTTTTAGGGATTTGTGGTTCTGAACCACCCTGGGTTCATTGCATATTCAATCCTGCTTTGTTGTGACAACCAGTAGAGCTACTGCATTCCCATCAGACTGGCATTCCTCTGGGCACTGAGCAGTCACCATCTGAGTTGGGAATTGCCTGAAAGATGGGAGCTTCTGCTGTCAAACACTCTGTGAGGGAAGGACAACACTTGTGCCTTATGTTTTACACTCCTTTTTCAGCTTTTTCCACCATTACCAGAATTTTAGAATCAGTTTTTATGGTTAGAAGCAAAAGACTCTCTTTTAGCCATTTGATTTCCAGCAGTTGAGGTTTCTAAGGTGAAAAGCTCCAACACAAAAGTTGCAGTCCCTGCCAAGGTCATCTGCCACCCACTCTTGCTGTGGTGGGACAGGAATCCAACAAGCTCAGCCCAGCAAGGCCCAACATATCACCCCCTCCAGAAAACTGATCTGCTCACTCAGAGGACTTGGAGGTGGATCTGCTCTCTCAGGAGTTTGGGTAATGGCCGAGTGAGGCCACACAGGAAAAAAAGGACTTTCAGCTCCTGCCATTTTGAGTGACAGGTATCAACTGAATTATTTCACATGACAGACGCCATTAATCAAGGAAAATCTCCACTGTGCTTCCTTCAGTCCTTGCTCCAGCCCAGGTTTTATTGGGAAGCAACTAACACTGCAGTTTTGGATCCACTCCCCAGTCCCCACAATGAAAGACGAGCATGAAATCTCAAATGGAAATATCAAAAACTCCTTGAGCCAGAGCAACTTGGAGGGGGGGAGAGGTGGGGGGGAAGCAAAAAGGAAGAGGGAAGCAGAGGTTTAAAAACACTTGGTAGGGGGAGCAGGTTTACATCTGCTAGGACACTTTCTCAGTTCCTTCTCAAATACGTGTGTGTGGACATACAGGCACTCACAAAGACACTGGATCTTGCTTTTTAGTGTTACCCAAGGGCAGTGCCCCAAAATCCTAGGTGAGACCTGTTCCCTGGGTGTTGCAGCCAGCAGGAACCATTTCCCAGCCTGACACATGGAGAGGGGTTTAAAAAAATAAGCAGTATGGTAGAGTACAGCTGAAGAAACTCCCTGCTCTCCTCAGCAGTGAGAACAGAGTCCACAAGCCCCCAGCACTTCCCCAGAACCCAGGGCACCAACACAGACTGTCCCCAAGCTCAGAGAGCTCAACACAATGCCCTGCGAAGGACAGCAGGGCTTTTGACCGCACCAGTACAAAAACCGTGCTGCAAATATTGAGGGCACTCTGCACAATATCTCCTCAGACAGGAGGTGATGCCAGTGGGAGGCAGAGGTTTCTGCAGCAGGATTCGCTTTGTGGGGCTGGGGAGATGGAAAAAAAGAATGAAATGCTTCTGAGCGTGGCGTAATTGGCTGCCTTTGCCTGCTGGCTGGCAATCTCCCCCGCTCCCGGAGGCTGCCGTGACAGGTACATGTAACCTCCTGCCACCCAGGTTGTTCCAGGTCATTATCCAAATATGCCTAAGCACCTTAAGGGGAGCTGGATTTATGTACTAACATGGTGCAAACAGATCTTCATCTCTTCTTTAGACACACCAGGTAGAGGCGTGTTATTTGGGCAGCCTCTGAATTCATTTCCAATCCTGCTTAAAGCAAGAGCACGAGCTGAAATAAGCACCGGCTCCCCAGGCTGGGACGTGTGGCTCCAACACCCACTGGGGATGGGGCTGCCAGCCAAGTCCCAAACTGCATATGGGGATACAGAGCTGGAAACACTCACAAAACCACTATTAGCATTTAATCTCATAGAAAAGAAAGGCATAAACCCTCTTTAGTAAATGCCAAAAAATAAAAAAATGAGCAGCTCTAACATACTTTGACCAAGACATCAAACCTGCACAGCTGTACCAAGGCTGAACTGCCAAAACAAAGGCTCTTCTCAAAACATAAACCATCCCATTTCTTCTGGGCAGTATCCAAGGAGTGGAAAGTCATCAGATCACTGTTTGTACCACGCAACAAGATGACACAACAATGGCCAACAAAAAAGACTCTTGCTTTGGAGTATTTTCTCTTTTAGCGGTTGCATTAAGACTTAAAAGGCCAGGAATTTAGAAAAAATATTGTCTGAAAGCATCACGATGCAGAACTGAAAAGCAACATCTCTGCAACACAGGAACCTTGGTTGCTTCTGACAATAACAGCACTTAGGTTACTCAGGTATCTTTAAAATATCCCTATCTTAGAAAGGGCTTGGAAAAGATACATGAATACATGTGCTGGCCATCGACAAAGTGGATCTGAATCCATCACTCCTGCCCCAAGGCAATCCAGACAGCTTCAGGTGGGAGGAAGAGAAGAAAAATGTAGTTTCAGATGGGTGTTTTTGGCAGTGGAGAAGTTTCAAAGCAATTTCTCCTGGAATAAAACATGACAGCATTTCCAAGGGCTTGATGGAAACAAGTCTTTCTGCAAGTCCTCAGACTGAGTTTTTTTTCATTTCATTTGTGGAACAAATGGGGGAAAATGATTTTTAAGTCAGTTCAGAAGAAAACTGCCTTTCTCTGCAGGGTGTGCAGCCTCCTGGGAACCGTGAATCACTTCCATCACAGCATAAGGCTCCTTGGAGCACCTGAGAAGGCAGAGGCAGTTGTCTCCATCTGAGGAAGGAGACAGGCCTTTTGGATGGTGGTTAGTGGCGGAAAGTTCATTTAGTGCTTTTAATTGCCTTCTGGAGGTAACTCTGCTGTCAGCAGCTTAGAAGGAGACAGGACTGGCTTAGCTAAGCTGCATAACCATCATCTTCATCCACTGTTGAGTATCTGGAGCTGACCCAAAAGGTTCCCTGAGTCCATGGCCCCACTGAGACAGGTGACCCCACATCCCCAAAGGGAGGGAGTAAGAGGAAGGATGCTGGTAGCACTGCCAGCCATCTCAGCCCTCTCTCACCGCCTCACTCTCCCTCAACCAAGGTCTCAGAAAGCACAGATGCTGCAAACACACGGAGCAGGATGAAGAGCCAGTGTTTGCTGTGTGCTCCCACAGCAAGTGCCTCACATCCTACTGATGAAGGGGAAGTGATTGAACAAGACCCCTGAGCCAGACCTTGAGACGATTCTGGATAATCACACAAAAAGCCACAGTGTCATCCAGCTGCAGAGTGCTGGGCTTGGGAGGAGAGTCCTGGGGGGAATTCTCCAGACAGTGTTATGCATGAGGTGAGGTGAGATGAGCTGATCACAGTGCCCTTAATATCTGTGAATTTCTTTCCATCTTCACAAGCAGCATATGCTCTAGATAGGCTGAATTTTTTCTGAAATGGGTCAGTAGAAAAATAGATCCTTCTTACAACGCCACACTGCTTTGCCTTAATTTTAAAAGGAGCAACAAATAAAAAGGGAACAGAATCTGGGTAAGAGAGCTCTTCACTCCATTTAATGCTATCAAAGCCTATTGCACTGAAATCTGAAATGTGTGCCACAGTGAACCTGACCTCCAGCCCTTCAGCTGTCAGATCCACAGCCCTCCATCAGCATTAATGGCACTGCCAGCACAGCAAGGTTGCCTTATTGCCAGGGTGGGACACAGCCCTCACAGCCTCAGTGAGGATTATTGACTTCTCCAGAGGTAACACTGTCCCAGTGTTTAAAATAAACCACAGCAGACAATAAATGAGAGGGGGGAAAAGGGGTCTGGGTCCCACTGGGGCAGAGCTGTTGATGTGAGGACAATGATGGAGCGGTGTATCCTAAATCCTATATACCCCACAGCAGCTCAGGGGTGTGGCTGCCCCAGTTCAACAGCTCTGCAATTTGGTGAGGAATCAGGAGAAGCTGAGGGAAGTTAAGGAGCAGATGAGGTCTGGAAAAGGCCATGCTGGGAGGTGGTATGAGCAAATCTTCCAGGAGGATTCATGGCTTCTGCAGAGATGCTGTAATGGCAGCAGATTTAATTGTCCCCAAATCCCACAGAAAAGCAAAAGATGAGAAGGCAGCAGCTACTGAGAAAGGAACCCTGATTTCTCCATGTCCCAGAGCTTGAGCAGAAGGGAAATGCTATGTGCAGAGCTTCCATTTATGCCAGAAAAAGTATAAGTCAACACATTTGATAAGAACACTGTGCAGAAAAAGATTAACTGGAGGTGAGGGAGAAGGCAAATGCAGTCTCATGAGTTCAGCCAGCTTGGAACAGCCAAAGCCCTAATGAACCCATCAAAACCCTAATAAGGAAAGAGCCAAGGATGATCCAGATGTACGTTTTTGATCAGAGCACCAGCACAACCCATGTGGAGTCTCCACTGATGGCTCTGCCTTGGGGCAGCACCCAAACATTGCATGAGCTGAGCTGCCAGGAGCCCTCCCCTCCTGTTAGCAAGTTCCTGCCCCATAAACTGAGCTCCACTGCACCTACTCTATTAAGCAATGACCAGGTTCCAGCACAGCCTCAAAGGATGAGTTAACAGACCTCATTTATCAGGAGGTTCCTTGCAGTTTCTTGCACGTTTTATTGCTGGCTTTTCCTGCACAAATACGGTTCAGTATATTGCTGGGAGAGTCACCAGACTGTGACCCAGAGGGAGGCAGCTGGTGATCCAGCACTGGGAACTATTGACTTCACCACCAGAACATCAAGGTGAATTTGTCACCTTATTTAATTTACAGACCGCCAGGAGCAATTAGGGTGGCCGATTGCCCTACATGCAACCTACAAACAACTGGTCACTGAAGACATTGTCCTCCTTGCAGAGAACCAGCACTAAGCCTTGACAACAGCATGCAAGAAAAACTTAGAGGGTTCAAGTGAGATCTGAGTGATCTACAGATGCTGTGCAGGCCAAAGGTAGGAATTCCAACCTTGAACACTCAAGTTTAATTCCGACTGTAATTAAAAGGAGAGAGCCAACTTCCCTGCGGCACAACCCGACTGACATCAATAGCATTACAGCAGCAGAGAGCCTTACCTTTGATCTCCAAAATCCATCTGGGATGGAGATGAAGGACAGAATAGACCTGCCCACAGGGCCAGAAATCTCTGCTACCCAAGAGCTGCAGCATCCACGGGAACCTTCCTTCCTTGGGCCATATTGCCCACCTCCCACACCATCTTACTTCAGGATGTTTTTGTCTTGCAGGCATCACTCAGTGCCTCTACTTCACCTAAAGGACCTTCCTTACAGGATGTCCATGCCCACCAGTGGTGTAAAGACCACCTGCCCCCCTCACAGCAGGGATGGGGGCTGGCTCTGGCAGCTCCACCTCACTCTCAGGGCTCATGCAATGGCCTTCAGGGAGTGTTAGGCGCAAGCACCTTCACTCCCTGTTCTTCTCCAAACATCTTGAGCACATGGGAACATAGAGTTGGTCCTTGATAACTCTTAGACCTTACTGTTCCTTCCTTCATCCAGTCTGTTTCTCCGCCTCCTCCTTTTCCAGGTTTTCCCATCCCAGGTTCTAATGTTCAGTTTTCCCTCCCACCAACCTGTCTCCTTAGACTCTTCTGCCCCTTGTCTACACCCTATGATGCTCCCCTTTCTCTCCTGCTCATGGAAAGCTTCATGTGTGCCTTAACAAGTCCAGTTACCACGGGGTGTGCTTGCACTCAGGAAGGCTGGTACAGCTCAGCCAGGGATTCAGCTCTCCGGAGTAATGTGTGGAGCAGGGCTGGTTAGTAGTTGCTGCAGTAGAACAATCAACACAGTTCCGTAATGCACTAAGATGGATTGAAGCTACTTAAGAATACGAGGAAATGGGATAAGTGCTTTGAAAAAAAGTAGCTTTGACTCTCCAAATCCTCTCTACTACAGCAGCCCTGAGCTCAGGCCCAGCCTTTGATGCACACCTTGACACACAGATGTTCACAGCTGGCAAGACTGGGACTGAGCAGCCCACAGTCAAACCCACACTGGGAGCACCTTAACCTGATGAAAATACACGGTGTTCCCATGCTGAGGTAGCAAGGAGCAAGATAAAGCTCTGCTGTGCTGCTCCTATTCCTTTCTTGTTATCAGCAGAGATCACACTCCCACTCGGTGTATGTTGTTGCACCAGAACAATTCTGCTCTTTGGTACTTTTCACTTTCAGACATTCCTGGAAAATAAAGACCCAGCTCTTCCCATTGCCTCTGCACCAAGACCTGAGCAGACTGCAAAGGCCCAGAGGCTTCAAGCTTCCTGCTCTCTCACTTAATCACAAAGATTGATTCCACACCTCCCTTAAAGAGATGAGGCGTGAGCAGGTACAAGACTTCTTCCCTGACCCAAAAACATTCTTTCTCCACAAATCTCCCCATTTCTTTCTTGAAACAGCAGAGATGTTACTGCAAAAAATTAAGAAATTATATATCAACAGGGTAAAAAAATCTCCCTAGTGCCAGATCCCACAAGAAGAGCTGGGAAGGAGGGAACACAGATATGGCTGGCTTGCCATTGTAGGTGTTGGGAAACATCCTCCATAGAGGCATCTCCTGCCTGAAGAGCCAAGACCAGTATGTGACAGTGATCCTAAAAGGAAAAAAAAAATTAAAACGTTGTCTTCTGACTCAGACAAGTGTCTTTTTCTCTCCCACAAATCAGGGGCTGTGAATGGTTCTGGAGTCCTGACTGATTTTGGTAAGTATTGTGGCCTCATTCATCAGCACAACATTTGCCCAGGTGAGAGGAGCAGTGCATCAACCCTGGCCACCCTGAGCAGCACAGAGCTGGTCTAACGGGAACGGTGTGCTTAATACATCTCTGCGTATGCTGAGAGCTCATCAACCTTCCCATTCTCCCCTTTCCAATCTTTAGACCGTCTAAGGAAAATCATTCACCCTCTTCAGAAGTACAGTAAAGATTATCCCTAAGGGCTCAGCCTTGTTAAACTTCAGGTTTGGGGCTGTGGGAAGCCCTGGCTCCATCAGAACCAGTGGCAGCCCCAGGGATTACAGGGGCCAGATGCTCTCAGCCCACCGACATTGCAGGACTGTGTGTGCAGCTCCTGCAAGGAGACACACCCCAGGCCAGCAGGGAGCCAAGAGCAAGGTCAGTAGGAAGAAATCAAACAGGGAGGCTGGAGATAGAGCAAGGCTTAAGATGGAGATTTTGATGAAGAGAAGGAGGGGGGAAGAGCCTCAGCAGAGCCCTGCAGTCCAAAGGAAGAGGCTCCAAGCATTCTGCCGATTGGATTTCGAAACCCTTTCCGCTGTCAGTTTGATTTTGGTCTCCTTCAAGCATGTGATGGAGAGAGAAAATGAATGCAAGAAAAGAGATACTGTTGATTTAATTGGCCATATTTATCACTGGAGCAAGAAAAATAACCCCAGCAATAGCCCTGGCTGAGTGACACACAGTTAATTAGTATTTGAGTTGCATTTGCTTTGGTCAATGAAATATATATATATATATATCAATTTAATTCCAACCTGACTTTTTCAGGAAAACTCCGATCTAACTAGCACTGCCCAGTGATGCTGTAAAAGCTGGGCTCCCCCTGATACCCCACCAGGCCCAGAGTAGCCCCCTTGCTCCACCACAGCCTCCCTGTTCACCTCTGCACTGCCCAAACTCAGAGCTGTGCCTTGCTTTACAGTGTTTTCTTCATCCATTCACCTGCTGGCATCTCTACACTGATTTCCCCAGGCTTTTCCCATGGAGACAGTGCAAGCAGTTGCATTGAGCAGCCCAGCTAGGGCTGAGCATCCTCAGCTCCCTGTGAAACCAGTGATTTTCCGCTGGCAAACTCCCTGCCTGGTGATGAGCAGAATGCCAGGACACAGGACATAGTGATGGAGGCAGAACTGCCCTTCCTGCTGCCCCAGTATTTCTTTAGCTGTGGGAGGTAACAAGACCAGCCTTGACTCCTCTGGTCAGAAGTTTCCAGTCAAACTGTTCTACTGAATCTCCCCCAAATCCTTCCTGGTGTGGATTATTTAGGACAGGGTCCTGGGAGCACTTGGCCTCAAGACAGCAGTGCAAAGGCAGAACCAGACAGATTTGGTGGGGTCCAGTGTCAGTCCACACAGCTGGGATCCCCACTGCAGGAGTAAGTGCTCCATAACACAAATTCCACGGAATTAGAGCAGGGACATGGTGCTCAAAGTGCTATTTGTACAAACATTTATTCAACTCTTTAAAAAAGCCTTAGCAAGATGCAAAGCAAACGGTGTTTCTGTAGACACGGCTGGTTCTTTCAGCCAGGGGGGATGGCAGCATGACAAAGCCATCCATCAGCACCTGAGCTCACCCTCTGCCACCAGGCACACATTTTCCATGCATCTTTGGGGCAGGATTTGTGAGGCTTTGATGACAGCATATTCCTTTGCAGCACAAGGTCAAGCCAGCCATTTCCTCCTTCCCAAGGCCTCAGATTTACCCCATTGTAACTCCCTCAACTTCACCAGATAGATTTTGGCACTGTGGCCTCTCTCTTTTCTTTTTCAAGTCCCTTGCTACAGCACAAGGAGACACCTGGCAGAACCGTTCCGCCTGGAAATCCATCCTTGGATTGTTTTATCTCTATTAGTCCTTGTGAGCAGATGACAGGGGAGCACGAACATAGACAGCGTGGGATGAGACATTCACCCAGCTGCTAGTTCAAAGGCATGTCATCATTTATAACACTCCCAGCTATTCCAACTCTACCTACTCCTTCTCAGCTAAAAGAAAGAGAAGAAAGCCATTTATAGTTCTGGATATTTAGTGTTCGTGGAGATGCTGTTTTGTTTGGTGCCTTTGCTCTCGGCGTAGCAGAGTTTTCCCAGCTCCATGCGACATTGCTCTTCTAGACCAGTGCCAGTGCTGCCAAGTGGTGCTGTAACCCCTCAGCAACCCACCAGTGTGCCAGGGCAGGAGCAGCCAGCAAAGGAAGAAATGGAGAGAAGAGGAATCTCTTTGAACACCAGCTTGGCCCTGCCTGCACGTCCCGTCTGGGAGCTGTGTAGCCCTGCCGTGTTCCACGTGTGGGTCCCTGTCATTGACAAGTGAGGCTCTGCTACCCTGCACTGGGAAAGTGTTCAAAACCAATATTGAATCAATCTGCTAAAAGGCTTTTCTCTCCACTGGGCTGGCATTCCTGCAGAGCCAGCCCACGCACACCTCACGGAGATGAGAAACCCCACCATGTCCAAGCCTCAGCCAGCCCAGCTCTGCAGCATTTGGGAGCCACCACACAAGTGGAGGGGAAGCTGCTCTGCTGAACACCCCTATCAATGCCACACCCTGCAGGTGACATCCAGCCTGAGTCTCCCTTGGGCCCCCCAGAAACCGTTCCACCACCCTCAGGTTTAAATCCCACTCCCCATCCCACACTCACTCCCAGCATCTGCAACAAGAGCCCCATCCAGAGCAGGTCAGGGAAGACTTGAAAGTGGTGCCTTCACATTTCCCATCCAAGTCCCTGCAGTGGTCCTGGTGGGTCTGTAAGCCTGGGGAACCTGGGCAGGACTCCTGGCCTTGCTGCCCCGCCCTCCCCCAGCAAATTCAGGGTGCTCAAAGGAGCCCCTTACATTAGGCATTGCCACCCCAAAGCAGCTCTCCTGCTCTGGAAAAGGGCAGCAGAGGGGAGTTCAGAGGAGTCCCTTCGAGTTACAAACCTCTCTGCAAATAACTTGGGCGCGTTTCCAGCTCCATCACACTAGGACGACGTGGAACCGACTTATCCCCAGAGACTGCAAATGGTCTGATCCAAATTCCACTGAAGTCCACGGCAAGGCTCATTACCTCCCTCTGGCATTAGCTATGGCTCTCTGCTCACGACAGCTCTGGGCAGGAGCTCCCTTTCCAAGGAGCCCCAGCACTGGGGAAGATTATTTCCATCCCAAAGGTGGGGCAAAGCCCCGGACCCTTCCCCACCCAACATGGGCACATCAGCACCGTCCCAGCCGTTCAGTTTGGGCCCAATAGAGGGCAACAATATCACACGAACTGCTTCATTAAACTAATTGTGAACAGCCAAGGTGAGAATCACTGGCCACTTTTCTCCAGGGTGGATTTCCCCCTCTCCTTTTCACTGGGATGTGAATGGATGCACAGGCAGCCTGAGATTCCAGAATGGTGGCATGGTCAGGATGGGCAGCTCCGAGATGTTTGAATCATGTTGATTTTCCCCTTAATGTGGGATGCCACAAATCTATTGAACCCCCCCATCCTCTGCTGGGTCCCACGAGTCCCCACTCAGAGCTTGTCCCTCGACTCACCAGGCTCTGCCTCCTCCTCCCGCTCTCCAGCTTATGGCAGCAATAGCAAGATGCTCCCCATGTAGCACCACAACCTTCTGCAAGGCTGTTTTGCATAAAGACACCTTATACACCAGCAAACATTTGTTTAATTAACACTCCTGCTTGCCAGAGCTCTGCCCACAACCCCATCACTGTTCAGGGAAGGAGATTTCCCCCACTGCACTCCAGCTCTTACCCCACCAAGCACAAATTCCCGGGAGCAAAGCTGGGGATTCACCAACCCCTTCACCCCGGGCAATCCCCCTGCACTGTACTTGCTGCAGCTCTGTATCCAGGCACACCACCCTAGCGAGTCTGTGGAAGCCTGATGCTCACAGGGAGCATATTCCAGGCTGGCAAGCAAGGACTGCCCACGGGATGCTGGCAGCAGGCATCAGTGTGGAATGGCTCAGCACGGCTGCAAGGTAACAAGATCTGGATTGGAGAGGGGCTGGCAAAACAGAGGCTTTTAGGGGGAAAGCTGCACAAAAAGGAGAGTTCTGAGTTGTCATCTGCTGAGCTGCAGGAATCGCCAGTGCACTTGTATGGTGAAATGGGTGAGGGCTATGACTGTTGTGGAAGGTTAAGCAATATTTTCTGCTGCATCCAGAGTGGGCAGGGAGCTCACAGCACCCAGGCACAGGACTGCCATGCCAGGCTAACCAGACTGGGTGCAACCAGGACTTCAGCTTCTATGACAAGAAGGTGGAAGTAGAGCTGTAGACAGCTTCTAGGAGGTGGGATTTCACCCTCACTCTCACCTGGGAGCCCAGAGAGGATTCCCCACTGACATTAGCAAAGTCAAGGTTTCACCCTTTCCCCTGCCCAGGGTTAGCTCAGCCCTCTCTGCGTTTGGTTACAGTGTGGGCAGCAACCACGTCTGTCAGTGCCACACAGCACATGTCTCCTGTCATCGAAATCAAACCGTGCCCAAGGAACTTGGTGGAAGTAGCAGAGCAGAAGAAGCTGGGATTCCACTTGGGTTGGCAGCAGAGCCTCAACCCCAGAATCTCCCATGGGTTCCACTGGAGCAGGCTCAGGCAGGAAGTTCCTGTCAGAGCAAGGACAAAAGCCTGAATGGCCCAAATCCCAGGCTCCTGCTGCATCCCAAGCCTTCCCCCCTTATCCGCAGCACACCAGCTCCCTGCCAAAACCTGCTCCCCGGCTTTTAGCATCATTGTGAGGGGTCAGGGAGGCTCCATCCCAGCACCAGGCAAAACCCATTCAATCCATGAGCCAGCACAAAGGCAGGACTCAAGAGCTTGGGAAAGAAAAGGCTGGACCCAAACCACAGGGTTGAGCTGAGGGCTTAAATTACCTCCGCATTTGGAGGACTGGAAGAAAGGGCTCTGTTCAACCCTGAAACCAGCAGCTGAGACAAGCTGGGAGCTGCAGTTTGACCAAAGCAATTCCTCCCACCAACAGCTGCTGAGTCCTGTTCAAAGTCCTGAATCCAAAGACTTGGCCAAGAGCCTGGAGGACAAGCCCGTCTCTCACTGGAGATATATTTATTTTCAACTAGATTTACATGATGAGATCAAAGCAGCTGCACTGAGGTTAGATGGGATTTACTGAGGGCAGAGCTCTGGGGCATTTGATTGCAGAGTTTTGCCCCATCTCTGTTTCACCCAGGGGGTTCCAAGCTGTCTGAAGGATGAGCTGGGCTGATTTGCTGTAGCCCACTGCAACCTGAGTGCACCCAGTGCTCAGTGCCACTCACCTCCCAGCAACTAAATCTGCCTCCAGACAGCAGCCTCTGGCAGAATGTACCAAAATGCCTGTTTTTTGCTGGCTACATGCTAAGGCCATTCATGTCTGCTCAGGGGACGGACGGCCTGAAGCCAGGAACAACTTCACAACCACCCTGTGGGACACGGGTGGGGACCTGGGCACTTGCATGCACGCACTCAAGCTCTCTCTTTTCAGACTGGAGAAGGTACCAGCTTTGCTTTTCCAGAAGGGAGGATGTTGGCGGACCTGTCCCACGGCAGGACAGCAATGGCTGCTTTGGAGCCTTTCTCCCAACCCTCAGATCTTATGAGGCCACACGTTCCTCCACACAGCAAACACAAAATGTTCCCACACAGCAACACAGGGCACTCGCTGCTGGACCAGGCCAAGTGACCAACCCTTGCTCTGCAGGGAGGGAAGAGCTGACCCTCCACTTAAATTCATGATACAGGAGCACATGGGATCCAAAACCACGTCCTCCAAAGCTACGCAGGAATGGCACTGGAAGCTGTGATCCACCCTGCAGTGCTCAGTGCTCCATCACCATCTGTGGGTAACACCCTCCCACAGCGGCTGTGGTTACACCAGGTTCGCCAGAGCAACCTCCTCAACACCAAAATTATTAGGTCTGAAATTTGGGGGACGTGGTTTAAAGAACAGATGGTCGTGCTTTAGTATTGCAACACACTGCCAGTTAATTAATGCTAGCTGTAATTAAACTTTACACAAATTAGCTGTCAGCTATGCTAAAGGGAATCATTTCTCTCAAATGCCACCTTGAATCGCTGAGTTGTGAGACTTTTCTACAACGTAATTAAAAGCGGGAGGCTGGCATGGAAGGGGGCGGGTGGCAGGGGAGGGAGTAACCAGGAGATGAAAGCTGCAGGCTGGGAAGCAGCTGGAGATCCCCACTTTGCACGAGCAGCTCCTCTCCTTCGGTCTGGGGGACCTCAGGGACTCCAGTTAGTCTCTATCCCTGCCACAAGGAAGAAGGATCCTCCCAATGAGTCAAAGTCTTAGCTTGAAGCTGAATTTTTGGCCCTTGGAAGGAGAAACTTCTGAGCTCAAGAAGAGGTGGTAGGACCTTGGCAGGATAAGGAAAAAGTTGGGTCAGGAGTTGTTGCAATGAAGCCCTTCTTCCACTTGGAAAAGCAGAAAACAAGATATGTTCAGAGGGAGAGGGCTGGTTTTGACAAGTCTGCTCAGGAGAAAAAAGTCTGTCAAAACAGCCATGGTGACATTTTCCAACAAGTCACATTTTATTCTGAGTTATGACTTTGAAATTTTAGCTCATTCCTTGCTTTATGTGTTTGCCAGTGCTCATTGAGCTAGGAGATGACTAACACCAAGAGCACCATGACCAAGCAGGCAAGTGCTGGTTTGGGTTAGGGGAAAGTGGGACTATTAAGGTTAATCTATCCCAAATTAGCACAGATTTTGCCCGAAAATAGACTGGGGAAACAGACAACTCTCTTGGCACCAGATACGTTGATGGTGACCAGTAGATGTTTTCAAACACAACCTTGTTTGCACACAAACATACAGGAGGCATCACAGACACCTGAGCATGGTGACAGCCACCTCTAGAAGAAGCTCCAGGCTCTGGACAGGCAGGAGATGAGGCTGGAAACATGGCAATAGGAAGCCCACGGAGAAAGGAGAGATGGAGGGCAATGAACTCCAACACAGCCTGTCCTGAGCTTAAATAGCACTGCTGTGTGAGTGGGTGGGGGTCCCGAGAGAGGCACCTTAGTGCAATTACAACCAAATAGTGCACTCAGGATCCATTAAGCTAAAACACAAGCTTAAGGACCAGCCCAGTAACCCCAGTTAGACTTAATGACTTCAATCCTCGGGGTTATTTCCCTACCTTCCAGCCCTGTGAACCACCTGCAACCCTGTGCGTGTGCTGTGGATGGTGCACCCCCGTGGGATGGGGTGACGGGCCCCAAAGTCAGCTCAGGGGCTGTGCACAGTCCCTGGGGATCCATCTCAGACAGCCCAAGGCGTTACTGATGCTCTGTCTCGTCCCAGGGTAATTGATATGCCCAGGTGTTTTCCACTCCGTGATACAGAGGAAGGCAAAAATCTCCGTGGTTCCTGCCAGACTGACATGTGGAAAATTCCTTCCCGATCCCAAATCTGCTACTCAGATCAAGCACTTCAGGGAGATTTGGCAGGGGAGTGTGTCCTGGGGAGGGGTCCCTACACCCCCATGGCCATGATTGCTGCCCATCCAACATCCCACCTCCCACCCTGCTGCCACTGGGAGCACCTGGGAGCACAGCTGGCCAGATGTGCCCCCCTCCCGAGAGACCATTTCTCCTCGACTCCTGCAGACAACTGGATGAGGCTCAGGATAAGTTATAGCCATGGCCTTGCCGCAGAGTTCCAAGTGTTAGGAACATCTTGAGGGCAGAGCAGGACAGCCTTGTCTCTGAGGGCAGGAGCAGGAGGGATTTATGAATTAAGGTCAGGAAGGGCCACCATGCCTCTCTCCCTTGCTCCTCCCAGATGCATACGCTGCAGCTATTTCTCTCCTCCAGCAGCTAAATTCAAGCCTCTGGTTTGTAGCAGTATCAAATCTCATTTTGTAGGCTCTGAGCAACAGTAAATCCCTGGTCCCTTGCTCTCCGTCAGCCCTCACTGCCCCACAGCGTGTCCTCCTCCAAGGTTGCCTTCAGCTTCCAGCAATTAGGGCTTCTCCAGCATTTTGCTTGACAGGCTGGAGGCTTCAGTTTCAGCCTGGTACACACTGAGGAGTTCAATTCCTCTGCACCAGCGCTCTCCAACCTCTCCCGGGGGAGCCCAAACCTCCCAGCCCCATGGAAGCCACTTTGCCCTCTGGGCTGGCTGGTGTGTTGAGCTGTGCTGGCCCCAGCGCTGGGGCAGATTAGCTCCATCATATTCCTCTGCACGCTGTGCAGACTCAAGAGCTCTTCTCAGCTTTTCCTTTTATTTTCTTTTTCTTTTTTTTTTTTTTTTAAAGCTCAATCAAGGATCACATCAACTTCTCTCTCTCCCGAAGTTCTGTGCTGGGAGCTCATGATGAGGGAGTTACACACTCATGACCCCTAAATCCTTTTCTGAGTCACTGCTGCTGCAAGCTCTGCTCTCCCATCCTGGAGGCAAACAATGTGGCTCCTTTGTTCCCACCTAAGCTACAGTGGCCTCATACAAAGCAACAAAGTCACTGGTATCATACTCTTTGGGAGTGCTTTGTTATCCCCTAAAGCAGCACAAACTAGTCATAGTACCTGGAGTCCCCAGTGCAGACCACGGGGACTGTTTTACTAAGGTAGGGATGGAAAGGCTGAAGATGGGTGTTGATGTAAGCCTGGACCAAAATGCTTGGTCCTTTCTGGATTTCCAAGTCCCTCAGCCTCCTGGCAAGAGGAGCCAGGTTCCCACCAAGCTGTTCTATCGCTCCCCTCCTCAGCAGGATGAGGATGGGGAGACACAGAGGGTCCTGATTAGGGTGGGTGTGCATTTCCTCCTCCTGGAATCACCATTTCCATCTCCCTTGCTAGAGATTTGAGGACTCGGCTGTCCAGCTGCAGCATGTGCCCACCTTTCAAGGGAATGGAGCTTTCCTGGAGGAAAGCCCAAACAAACCCCTGCCCCAGATCTCCCACACTCAGGTACAAGGTGTCAGCTGTCACTGGTGCAGGGATACAGCCCCAGACAGCTTGTATATGTCATAAATAAAGTTGGCAGCGTTGACAGGGAACAACCCGAGGACATCACCTGCAAGGAGACCCCACCAGAGCTACAGCCATCGGCTGCGCTGAAGTTGTTCAATAAATTCCTGGGTTTAAGGCCAGGAGGGAGAGTTCAATCATCCTGGCTGACCTCATCCATTGTAACTCTCCCCTGTGCTGGGAATTGTGGAGATGGGAAGCCTCAGAGGTGATGTGGACAGGAATGCACTGCTCCACTCCACTGCCCGCCCACCCGAAATGCAGCTCCCTGCCTGAGTCAGCTCCTGTCTCACACGTCTCTCACTAAATCAAAGGTCCCTCATCCTCCCGGAGGGTAACGCTGTGTTGTCATCTCAGCAGGGAGCTCTTTACAGCTCTCACGCTCAGGGTTTTCTCCTCGTGGTTCCTTTGCTGTGTGCCAGCCCTGGGAAGGAGTCTGGCTCTGGGGAGGTACAGGGAGATCTCATCCCACAGGTTTCCCCATCCAGGGAGCAAAGGTCTAGATGGAGCACATCCCCCTGAACAGAGCTGGGGAGAGAGAGGTACCCTGGGGAAGACAGGACTGCTTCCATTGAATTCCAGCTGCAGCTTCTGCCCCACTGCCTGCTCTAGTCACATGAACCAGGAGCAAGGGACAGATCCTGGGACAGACATGCTCTGGTCCTGTTTGCAGTGAATCCATGGGGTTCCCCTGACTGATGCCAGTCTGGCAGGAGAATCAGGCCCACATTTTACTTGAAGGGATTCATGAATTCGTCTTGCAAGGGAATAACCAGGGTTAGGGTCATGAAGATGATTAGAAGGATAGGACACCTTTCCTTAGGAGGAATGGCAGAGAGTTGGGGTTGTTCAGCCTGGAGAAGAGAAGGCTCCAGGAAGAACTTAGAGCCCTGAAAGGGCTCCAAGAGAGTTGGAGAGGGACTTTGGACACGGCCCTGGTGGGACAAAACAAGGGGAAATGGCTTCCCACTGCCAGAGGGCAGGGTTAGATGGGATACTGGGAAGAAATTCCTCCCTGTGAGGGTGGGCAGGCCCTGGCACAGGTTGCCCAGAGAAGCTGTGGCTGCCCCATCCCTGGAAGTGTTCAAAAATCCTCTCCTTAAACCAGACAGCAATTTCATGACTCTGTGCTCTGCACTATTTGCTTTTGCTTTATGTTGTGCTCAGAGGGCCAGGGATGACAAGGACACTGTTATTATTATACACTCCTGCCTGTGTGTGCCTGCACACCGGCTCAGGTGGCTGTGGGTCGGAATAAATTACAGGGAGATGGTGAGAGGAAATGCCGTGTTTCATTAAATCCCTGCTTTCCATTTGCACTGGGAGTTTCTCCGGTTAGAAGTCAAACTGCACAGGCACCACTTGCTAATTGCGCTTTTCAGAATCAAAGGCTTTAGCCAAAGGGATAAATACATAAAATTGTCGGGAAGGAAGCATTTTCTTCTTGAATTCCAAGTGAAAACTGAACTAATACGGATTTCTTTTGATAATAAAAGCAGCAGAAACAGATATCTGATCTCTGTGGCTAAAGGCAGCTTGAAACAGAAGTAAAAGAATCGCTTATCAGGCCAGGAGGACTGTTCTAAGCGACTGAAATTACATTAGGAAAATCATGTCCTTGTTTTCCTTCTATAATTGTCTTTTGTTGTTTTAGCCTTTTTTCCAGGTAACTCTGTCACTGAGATATTTGTTCTGTCTCTCCTTTCTTCTCTGCTCGTTAGATCATCTTGCCAAAGGGGCCAGCAAAGAGCATCAATGAGACAACAGCGTTTGAGTATCTCAAACATTTGCATTTGGGGGGGATTTGCAGGATACGTCCCCCCTACCCCAGTCACCCACCTCCTTGATTTCTCTGGGTTTCCCTTTTTGTTCTTCTTTTCCCAGGCAAGCAGTGACCATCCCTCACTCCTCACACCTCTGGACAGGGAGATGGAGGACGGAGTCACGCGTTGTTAACCCCCACTTTCCTGTGGCTGCTGGTGATTTATTATGAGCAACGAGGCATGAGGACAGCAAGGCAGGACCAGGAGCATCGTGGCTCCATCCCAGCTCAGGGCTGGTTAATAACCCGCTGTAAAGGGAAAGGGGGGCAGCACTTACTGGCTGAAAAAGTAGAGGACGTGGAGTTTTATTTATTTCATGCCTTGGTTCTTAAAGAGGAAAAATGTCTCCATTGCAGATGGGGCAGCTTGAAAGCACAACATCTGCAACATGCCAGGAGTGTTCAGCCTTGAGCAGAGAGGCCAGATCCTGCTCTTGGTTGCAGTTTCAGATGCTTGGGTGGATTTTGGGATGAGGCAGCATCTTCCACCACTGCCTAACAAAGGCAAAACCCCTCCACAGGCCCTGTATTTATGTATTCTCACCTGGTTTCTGGCTCAGCTTTCATCATCTGATTTGCTTTTTGCCCTAAGAATTAAGTGTAGTTCACTGATTAAAAAAAAAAAAAAAAAAAAAATTACTAATTAAATAATTAAATAACACGAATAAAAAAACCCCTCGACTGGAAACTGCGGCTTTTTGCAAAACTGACTGTGAAATTTATGGAACGACAGCTAAATTGAATGAAATTAGGAAGAAAAGGGCCTGTCTATTTATGTGAAGAGTTTTCAGAGTTATCATAATTAATTATAACAAACATTTTGCAATGCACATTTAATCTCCAGCTCCGAGGCTTGGGCTGGTTCCTAACACTCCAGTCTGGGATGAGGGGCTGAGCTGCCAGAGGCATCCTCGCCTCATGCTCACCAGCAGGATCACAGGAGGTGTAACGTGGAGCAGAGTGTGACCCTGCTCCTCCACCTGAGCACTGAAATGAAGATAAAAATGTGGCTAAACCCCTTGCTTTAAAATATGTTAGGCAGGGTTTGGCTCAAGAAGCCAAACCTGTTCCATGCATCCACCCAGCTCTGTGGAGCATCTGGGCCAGATGTGACCCAGCTGTCCTTGTGGATAAGCCTCATCCAGATGGGGAATAAAACCAGGGCTCAGTCCAACAGATCTGGGGGATTTAAGGAGTTAATGATGGACTCCCCTTCCCACTGGTCCCAGTGCCTGGCTGGAGGGGATGGGTGAGCACTAATGACTTCAGTGCCAATTGTTAAGATTTAAGTAGGGACTGGTGGCTTTGGCTCCAGATCCAGTCCCACCTGTGACTCATCTCTGCACAAATGTTGACTCCCAACCAAGAGCCCCTGACTCTCCCCCTTGGCTGCCCAGGTTGGAAATGGTTTGGGGAAGGATGCCAGGGGAGAAATGTACAGGCAGGAAATTCAGGAAAACGGAGTGCTGGGATTGCTTGAGGATTCACACAAGGGAAGAGGTTCCTTGGAGCAAAATGGTCCCAGTGGTCCCTCCTGTACCTCTGGACAGAGGCAGGAATTTGAGGTAATCATCCCAGTTTGAGGTAAATGACCCTGAGTTGATGTAAATTATCTCATTTTAAGGTAAACGACCCAGATTTGAGCGGAGTCCATCCCCCAGCACTGTGAGCAGTTGGCTCCCTCCTGGCCTGTCTGCAAGGACTGATCACGTTCCCCTTAAATCCTCCCAGAGTTTCTAAGATTTGTAGTTTGGGGGTTGTGGCTTTCATGAATGGAAGGTTCAAAGCCCATAGGAACGCCCAGGCTGGGATCCTCACTCTGATGCAGGGACCCTGGTCCCAAACATCCAGCCCTGCTCAGAACCGCTGCCCAACCCACCACTGGCTCCTGGCTCACACCGTCAGTGTCCCCATTGAGCTTTGACAGCTAAAAAGATGTAGGGGAATAAACCCAATGGGATCCCACACCCCTCCCCCAGGCACAACCCTCCTGCTCTATTCAAAGCATGAGGGTCTCCTCCAGCACCACTCAGCCTGGTTCTACAAGCTGGAGAGCTCTGCACCACGATGTCCGGGGTCATTTTGGGTCCCAGCTGGAGCAGGACTGATCCTGCCCCATAGCATGGACAAAGAGGTGTCCTTGGACTGACTGGGAGCTCAGCAGGCTGCCACTCCTCTCTGCTTCCTGGCATTCCCAAAACCTCCTTAAATATTTGGCCCAGCAGCAACAAGAAATGGTTGTTTGGACTTACCCTGGTGCTGACTGCAGAGCTTTTATTATTACAGCCCCTGCTCTGGGTCACAATTATCCCCTGGGTACAACCAAGATAGATGCAGGGACACCATCACAGCTTCCACAATAAGGGATGTTGGGGACCCTTCGGTACTCTGGTCCCCCCACAGTCACCCATTGGAGACACAGCCCCCGGGCAGGGCATCCTGCATCCGTGGCCCTGCTCCAAATGGACTCTCGTCCCACTGCTGATTTGTGGCTGCCTAAGGGCCTCAGCCCGCTGTGTCAGGAGGTAAATCATAACAAGTTTTTGTGCTTTCAGCAAAAATGAGAAAGGAAAGGAAGCTGGAATAATAATAAAAAAATCCTCTTGCCCCCCAGCAAGTAATAAAGTGCTGTGGAGCCACGACTGCTCTGGCTGCTGCTCCGAGAGGGATGCAAAGAGTTATGGATGAGCTGACAGCAGGGTGAGACCTCTGGGGTAGGATGTGGGACCCCCTTGGGTGGGATATGGGACCCTCCTGGTGCCACCCCACCCCAGGCAAACACAGTGCCAGAAAATCCAGAAGTATCCTGGGTTTCAGTGCAACGGGCAGGGCGAAGGTTGGGGTGTCCCCCACATTCCCTGGCCTTCAGTGAAGTGGAGTAATTTTATTTCCACAGCACTAAGTGATTCAGGTTTGGCTTCCAGTTCTAAAATAAATATTTTAATTTAATATGCATAACAGGCTAAATATAATACACAGAGCTTGTCCAAACAATGTGCTTTAACCATTTGAGGAAAGCAGAGTCTGGAGGATAATCCCAAAACTCCAGCTTCTTGCTCCAATAATGGCCACTGGTAAAAAGACTCATGAAGTCTATCATGGTTTTTAGCCCCTTCTTTGAAACAGACAGACAAGGGCCAGGGTGGCCCAGAGCTGGTCAGGTTGCCCAGAGAAGCTGTGGCTGCCCCATCCCTGGAAGTGTCCAGGGCCAGGCTGGACAGGGCTTGGAGCAACCTGGGCTGGTGGAAGGTGCAGGGGGTAGAACTGGATGAGCTTTAAGGTCCCTTCCACCCCAAACAAGTCTGGGATTCTATGATTCTCTGATATTTTTGGTCTGTTTTTTCCATTTCCAGAGCTTCTCTGAGCTGCAGTGGTGAAATGAGCGGCTCGGCGGCGGCGGCAGCAGCGCCAGTGAAAGGAGCAGAGTTATTCCTCCTACGTGCTACATATTATTCCTGATGCTGGACCAAGTCCCAGGATTGCAGATCCGAGGGGTTTGGATTTAAAAAGCTTGTTTTGGTGCAGGATTTGGTTTTAAGCAATTTATGAATTCAGCTGCCAGCCAAGAGTGCCCAGCTGGGACCCACAGGAAAAAAGAAAAGGCAAGAAATACGGAGTTAGATCCCTCCCCAGACCAGAAACTACCTCAATATTTAAACAAAATAAAAAAAGCCAAGTTATGCCAACGCAACTCCACTGAAAATTTTTACTTAATCTACTGCCATGATTGAGCCAGATGGATAAAATTAAACCTACTGGGGAAGAGCCACACGTGCTTTTCTTCATTTGCAACCAATATATCAACTCAGCCTTCCTGCATGGATTATGAAACACAAATCTTCCTGCTTTCAGAGCCCAGAAATAAAGCAATAATGGCATAGAATTAATATAAATATTGGGGGAAATCATGTTTCCTGTCATTTAAAGGAGAAATCTTTATACAGCAGAAAAGCTGGCAGGTCCATCATAGTGCTGCCGGGTAGAAAAGATAAAATATCCTTAGACAGGACCCAAGAATCATGAACCTGATGTAAAATCATTACATTTTTAAAAACAGAGATTAAATTGCACCCTTTGATACACATCCCACACTCCCACACCATGTGTCAGAGCAGCAGCAACAGGACCCATGGGGATTATTGGAGGGTAAATTCAAGGCTTGTGCTTCCACCTGAAAAGCTGTGGGTTTGCTTTGTCTCTTCAAATGCTGGATTAAATACCTGTTTTGTGTGTATGTATATATATATATATGTGAATATATAATCTCGGCCAGGCCTTCCCCTCCATGCCATCCTTGTGGGGTTCACGGAGGTTGACAGAGACATCCCAGCCTCCCCCTTCCAGGCAACAAATCCATTATGTAGATGGAGCTGCCTTTGACTCATCAGCCTGTACCTTTTATGCATTTTGGCAGAGAAACATCATTGACTCATATCATAAATCAAGTATTTCTCCCCACGAAGCTCCAGCCAGGCTGTGAACACTTTCATTAGGGTTTGGGGACACCCTGTCCTGGCTGGGCTCGGACCCAAATCCTTCCCTCCCGTTGCATAAGCAGAGGGGAAAGTGGTGGGGGCTCAAGTCAGCCCTCAGGGTGGGTGAGCTGGGGACAGGGCTGTCCCCTTCCATGGTGACCTCTGCTGCAGCACTGTGGGGACCAAGGAGTTTCACAAAGGCCTGTAGTGCCAGGACAATGGGGAATGGCTTCCCGCTGCCAGAGGGCAGGGCTAGACGGGATGTTGGGAAGGAATTGTTCCCTGGGAGGGTGGGCAGGCCCTGGCACAGGGTGCCACAGAAGCTGTGGCTGCCCCATCCCTGGGAGTGTCCAAGGCCAGGTTGGAGCAACCTGGGACAGTGGAAAGTGTCCCTGGCCATGGCGGGGGTTGGAATGAGATGTGCTTTAAGGTCTCTTCCAACCCAAAGCATTCCATGCATGTGCAATGTTGGGGTCTGCAGGTGAGTGGAACCCAAAGCGCTCCCCAGCTTTCTGCACAGACACCTGGGTGCAGAGCCCATGGTCTTTCTGTGGTGGCTCTGACCAACTTATTTTGTTACCCTCCCCCTCATTTCCCTCCCTTCTAAAATGTCTCTGCTGCTGTTAATATTGATAGTGGATTTTTGAGGTGCTCAGATGAAAAATACAAGTTAAAGAAGAGCCAAGTGCAGGAAGTCATTGCAGGAGCAAAGTCAGGAGGGCTCTGTAACCCCAGCCAGCCCCTCTCAGCCCACCTCCCCTCTCTGTCTGCAACCATCACGATCCCTCATCCATCACTGACTCTTCCACAGCCTTCTGCAGCTTCCACCTCCTCCTGGGAGGGCTGATGTGCCTCTTGGGCTTAAACCTGCAGGTGTCAGGGAGGTTTTCTCACAGGCTGCTTTGTGGGAGGATTAATTCTTGCTGGAAAACTACCCCCCGGCTCATTTCTCAGGTCCAAAATGTTCCAAAGTGGAGAGTATGGAAGAAATGCTCCAGCATGCCTTGGACCTCAGGCAGGGAGCAATCCCCAGAGCAGGACTATGCCAGAATGGGACTGGGAGCTTTCCTGACCCAGTCTGAATGATCACACCTGTCTGGAACACCACTGTCACTTGGGTTTGTGGCAGCAGACTCCAGATGTTTGCGCTTTTCCCACTCCTACTGGACTCCAAGGCCATTGCATCAACGTCCCCAGAACTGAGCCCACACATCCCTTCTTAAGCCCTGGAGCCAAGAGGAGCCTCTGCCAGGACTGAGCAACCACCATTAGAGGCTCCTTTAGGAAAATTCCAGCCCAAGGCTCTAAAAGCAAGTTAGGGACAGGGAAAAAAAGCAAATTAATTTAATAAGAGCTTAATTGGATTCTCCACAGCGGAGAAAGCTGCTGCTTCCCAGCAAATGTCCCCTGCAGGAGCTGATGAGGGCACCAGCTACTCCAGTGCTCTGGGAGTCCAAGTCTTTCCTTGCGTGTCTGCAGCCCAGGGCGTGTCCTTGTATCCCAGTCAAACCTGGCCCAGCCAAAATCCAAGTGGGTGCTGCAATTGGAGCATCATACAACAAGGGTGGTGAGGCCCTGGCACAAAGAAGCTGTGGCTGCCCCATCCCTGGAAGTGTCCAAAGCCAGGCTGGATGGGGCTTTAAACCTTTAAAGTCCCTGCCAACCCAAACCATTCCATGATTCTAGGATCCTGTGAGCACCAGCTGTGCAGCCCCGGGACATCCCCTGCAAAAAGCAAGAAAGCAACTGAAAAGGATGAGAAATAAAATGCAGAGCTGAAATCGTCCCCTGGAGCTGCCCAGCCATGGGCTCAGGCACAAAAAGGGGTGAAGTTTGTCCTTGAGTCCTTCAGGCAGCTCCAAGCTGTGGCTGCTAATTGCACCCAGGGCCCAAAACTGTCCCCACAGCCACTGGGACGAGCTGGGGGTCCCCATGAGTAGGGACGGGGCAGTGGCTGAGCCCCACCGATGTGTCCCTGCAGATGGGATTGACTGTCACACAGGGTGCTGGTGGTGGAACGACACGTCATTCCTGGGGCTCCTGGCCATCTTCAGACCCATCTATCCCTGCTCTGCGCTCATCCACAAACCTCTCCTAACCAGGATGGCTTTGCTGCTTTGTACTTTCCCCCAGGCTGACCCTCACCAGCTGCAAATAAAAAAAACCTATGGAGCAAAGCTGCACTAAATCAACGACCCAACGTGCCTGCTGCTAAGATAAGCACAGCTACCAGGGTCTCTTTCCCTGTCTTTAGTGCTGTAGGAGTCTCAGAGCCAGAAAACCCTGGGAGACTCATTAGGAGAAGCGGCATTTCTGGCTGGATTTACTGAGAGTCTCTCTGCAGCCTCTGCACGCCCTTTTTCACGGCAGGAAGCCCTGCCCTTGCTCTGATCTGGTGTGCAGCCCACAAGGCTTTCAAAAATAAAATGCTATTAAAATAGTTTTAATCAGAGTTCCTCCAGCCAAGACGCAGCAGCCAGAGAACCCGCTGTCTTTGGCAGAAAGGAGCAGGGAGAAATGAAGTGATGATGGGAAGGAGTGATTTCAAACAGCCCGATGGGATCTCGCTCCACCGAGATGGACCTGGAGTTTTTCATGAGGTTCAGACCCAGGAGGAGAAACTCAATCTGACTGTAAGAACCAATTTCGATGAAGAGATGAAGATCCAGCTGCAGTTCCTGCTTCTGAGGAAGTTTTTCTCATGGAAATTTCTCCATGCCTCGACTTCCCCAGCAATTAAATAAGCTTTGGCTTCCCTTTTCTCCTCCCCTGCCTGCCTCTTCGGAGCTGAGGTTGTCTTAGAGTGTTTGCAGAGCTGCATTTTGATCCCAGTTTCATCATTAGAGTGAAAACAAGTGAGAAATCAGGATGGCAGACAGGAAACTGGCAGGAGCCCTTCAGAAATGGATCTGGGAGGCAACTTTTGAAGCAGGAATCTGTATGTTTGTGGATTCCAACTCCCTTGTGACACCTGGGGAACTCAGCAGGACCAAGACTCAGCTTGTGGTTGGTGGCCAAGAGCAGTGGGTGCTTCAAAACCCCGGGTTCACCCAGTATGTGGCAACATCTTCACATACAATGAGGTAACGGGCTTGGCTTTTTGGGGTCTCCCTTTACAAAAGTGCTTTTGGCAACATCAGCCTCCGATGAATGGACTTGGGGATGAATCCTGGACCAAAGCATGGCCACTGCTGGTTTCTCACTGGAGAACAAGGGTCTGCCTGGGGTGGTTTTTGTCCAAAATCCAGTTTTTCTTCTTATGGTCTGCAAATCTACCTATCTTGAGACAAATCAGAGCTGTGACATCATCATCCCCATCATTAGGACAGCCCTGACTCGGATCTCTTCCAGCAATGCCACGGGGTGTGCTCACCAGCCAGGGGAGACTCCCAGCGCTGCTCTGGATTCGTGGTGGATTTGACTCATGTGTGAGAAGCTGAAAGCCCCATCTGGAGGGGGTTTTTCAGCCTGATTTCTTCTTAATATATTTGTTTTAAAGTCTCATCTGTATCAGGTGTGGATTCTCCAGAGGCTTGTAGGGTCATTGTGCTCAGTCCTGGAACCACTGCATGGGCCAGGAGGGAAATGACCTGTCCAGAGGAGCTGGTGCAAATCCCCAACAGCAGCACTGAAGATTTTCATGCTCTTCAGGCTCCCCCAGTCCTTCAGGAACAGAAAAATGAGCGTTAATTGGGATCAGAGCCATGAACAGACACCCATGGTGAAGCACACCAGAACTCCCCAGACCCCGGGGAAATTCTGAGGCATTTCAGGGGCATTTTCTAAATTACATTTAAGAAGTTAATTTTTTTTTTTTTAACTACCCTCTGGCTGAGAGCAGTTAATTTGCCAGAGCGTGCTGAGATCTGATTTTATTAGGGCAGGTATTAACCTTCTGCCCACAAGAGCTAAACCCACCACGAACAGAGCAACCCATCCGTGGTGGCCACAGGCAGATGGCAGGAGGGGGGTGAGGGGACCCCAAAAGCTATTTAGATCCCTGGAGAAATAGTTGGGAGTGGAGACCTGGAGTTCATGGCAGCCTGAGCACAAGTGTGTTCACTTCAAAAAGAAAACACAGATGGTTTATAGCCCAGAGAAACAGGCAGACAATGAATGGATGTGTTGGGAAAAGCCAACAAAAGCCAGACGTTCAGGATTGCTTGAATAACCTTAAAATACACTTCTTTTTTTTTTTTTTTTAATTCATAAATTCCTACGAATTGGTTTTTTTCCCTCCATTTCCAGCAATCCTGAGGCATGTGAAGGCTCTGCCTATTCCCATCCCAAATGGAGGAGCAGGCTATCCCACTATCTTTTCCTTGCTTTGCAGGAAAAATTGGGGTTGAGCCCTCATTTTCCTGCAAGGAAATCCCTTCCCCACACACACCTCGAGGCTGCCACAGACCAGTCCTCCCAGTTGCCGTTCCCAAGCCTCAGTGACAACCACCAGTGCAACGCTTTGCTGGTTGGACATCATCTCCAGGAGGTCCTTTATCCATGGAAACGTACTGTCACAGCCCCAGATTTAATTAAAATAAAACATCCCACACCAACAGGAGCCTCGTTGTCTTTCAGAGTTGTTTCGATAATTATAAAATAAATTGCGTTTCTAGCACTCCTTTCATCCTTGGATCTCCAAGTGTTTTACAAGCATTAATTAATTTAGCTTTCAAATAGCCTTTGCCTCTGTTGCCACACAAAAATTTAATAAACAGGTAGTGGGAGAGGCAGGGACCTGCTCTGGGTCATGTTTTGGGTCAGCAGCCACTGCGGAGGGAAAACCCCAAATCCCAGAGTTTGAAAGGAATGAGGGTGTCAAAAAAATGTGGAAAAAAGCCTGTGAATTAGGGATGTGACCATCGTTCCCCCTTTGGAAACCCAGAGCCCCCCCCAGCTGTGTGTGCCAGTGTGGGAATTACTGCCAGGGAAGAGGGAAACCCAGGATGGGAGTGGCAGGAACTGTTAAGGCACATGACATATTGAGGGAATTAAAGCACATTTGGGGAAATCTCCAAATAGGTTTTTTCGTATTCTTTCTGGGGGGGGGGGGGGGGGGGGGGGGGGGGGGGGGGGG
>JAWWEU010000082.1:341438-358950 GCA_035583155.1 Acropternis orthonyx
GGGGCCCTGGCACAGGGCTTGGGTCCTGCCTGTGAGCAGGCACACACACTGCCCCTGCCCAGGAGCCCCTTGGCCACTGCTGTCCAGGAGCCCCTTGGCCACCACTTTCCAGGAGAAACTTGGCCACCACTTTCCAGGAGAAACTTGGCCACCACTTTCCAGGAGAAACTTGACAGAGGGATGTGGAAGCCCAAGCTTTACACCTTTAGCACATTCCCCAGCTGCTGTTTCCCTCATCGTTGCTTCCATTGTCTCGGTTCCCATCCCAAATCCAAGCTGTCCTTCTCCCTGTTATGTTGAGTGTTTCTCTTTATTGTCCTGTTTGTCTCTTCTCCACAGTGTAATTTTATCTTGTTAGAGAGATGCTGGGCAGTGTTTACTTTGTTTTACTTTTGTGGTGCTTTTAATTCTAAACTCTCTTCATCTGGGCAGCACTTTATCAGCCCTGGGAAGCTGAAGGAAGCTATCTTTCATCCTTATCGAAATTCCTCTCCTTTCATTATCTCCAATGCTGCTACAAAGCATCAAAAGGGCATCTTTGTTCTTGCAATCTAATATAATTTCCAATATAGCAATTCAAGCCTTTTGAGAAAATTATGGACACAAACACACATCCATAACCACCCCTCACTCTCCCCAGCAACGCCCCCACAGGACCCCCGTGGCTGTTTTAAGGGTGCCTGGTTTTAAGGGGTGCAAGGTGGAGGAAAAGGACATTTTTAGGGGCTGAAGATGAAGGATGGGGATGAGTCACTGTAGGTCTTGAGCATCTCTGGTCATGATGTCATCATTCCGTGGGTGTGAGGATGGCCCTGAGGCTGGGGGGACAGTGGGACCAGTCAGGAGATGGCAGTGAGCAGCTGGAAGTCCCGCTCAGTGCCAGATGCCAGGGAGGTTGTCCAGATGTTTCCTCCTGGCTCCATCTGTGGCAGAGCCATGTGCAGTCATCGATCTCATTGCACCTGCCCTGTGAGGAGCAGAGCGAGGCCCAGGGTGGGCTGGGGCAGTGTCGGCCGTGATGGACGACGCTGCTGGGCACGGCGAGCCCAGCTGGGCACAGCAGAGGAGGTGACAGATCTTCCATTGCCAGATATGAGTGAGTGGCCAAGAGGAGAGGGGGAAGGAAGGTCTTGAGGAGCTTCTGCCTAGGGGCATTTCCTGGGTGAAGGAACTCACTGAAGAGGTTTGAGGGTGGGGTCTGACTTGAAATCCTCCTTGCTGGGGCAGCCCAGAGCCCTGTCCCTCATGGTCCCATTCTCCCCTAGTCCCAGGCAAGAAGAAAACACAAATTTTGCTCAGCCACCAAACACTGAGAGCCAACACAGGAGTTTCACATGCCTTGAATGTTCCTGAGTACATCCAGTAAAACCAGCCCTTTGATCCCCCTAGCCCAGACCTGATCTCCAGCTCCTTTTCCCTCCTCATGCTCCTCCCAGAAGATACCTGGAGTCCTGGATACCTCCGTGTCACAGCTCAGGAGGACACAGGCACTCGCCCTCCCCCTCCAGCCCCTCTGTCCCCATCACCCTTCCAGCCTGACCCCTCTCCCCAGCTCACTCACATTTCACAGATAACCAGGTGTGAAGGTGGAAAAGCTTTTTAAAGCTCCTGGAATTAAGGAACATGAGCAGGGGTTCGATAGATTTTGGAATAAATTGCCCATGAAAGTGCTGGGGGAAACCTATCTAGGGAAAAAAGAGAGAAAGAGGGCAAGATAATGATATATCTTGGAAGGAGGGAAGGGGAGAGATCAGGAAGCAACTGGCTGATTGTTCCAAAAGCACCTCTTAAAAGCAAACACAATAGACATGAGCAGTTTTTAAAATGACAGACAATACAATGGGAGATAATATATTTAAAACCCATATCAGTTGTTAACAGACCATAAAAACGCCGGTACATTAATCTGTGCTGTCTGTCATAGACTCATGAAGCAGCTGTGTTATTTTATAGTATCATTCCTGCGGGCTTCTCTGACACTTCCACAAATACATCTCAATTTATTTGGATAAGAACAAACAGAAATATTGAATTCTTCTCACTCTGCTTCTGCTGCTTTTTTATTCCCCCCCCCAGCCCCGACAACTTGTGGAAGACACTCGATACAGCTTTGCCAGAGAATTTTGTCTGCCAAAATGATGTGTTTAGGAGAAATACTCCGTGCAGATGAGTGCCTTGGCCCTCACTTTAGACTCTGAGCTTCTTTTGTGCCTTCATGGAGAGGAAGATGGATGTTGGGCTCCTGCAGCACCCTTGGGGGCCCATCCTGGCCTTAGGGGTGGTGGAAAGAGGGAGACTTGCATAGGTCAGCTCTCTCCATCCCACATGCCTTTGGGACCATCAGGCAGATGGTTCTTAAATTCCAAAGGGGAATGTGATTTCTGCTTTAATGAAAATCCTTTCACCTTTGTTTGTATCTGTCCCCATCTCCACCCTCTCTCTCCTACTCTGCAAGGAGGGACCATGATTCCCTAAATCCCGTCTGAAATCCCATTGCCTTCACTCCTTGATTCTAAGGAGGACAGAGAGAAGAAATAGCCTATTCCTTTGCTCCTGGGAAACACAAAGCATGGATTGGGTGTTTGCTCAAAGCCGTAGTTTTGTTTTCCCTCTAAATTTGCGCTCGACTTTGGTTTAGGCATCAATTTTGTGACCATGAATATACACACAGGATACTGTCAAGGGCAGGGCCGGTGGCTGCTCCCAGCCTGCTGCTTCCCATGTGCCAGATGTGTCCTGTGCAGATCCTTTCCAGGGATTCGGGACCCATTTTACCCGCCATCCTATTAACCCATGGGCGCTGCTGCTCTGCACAGCCGTGGACACCCCACAAAGCCGCTGGAGATGCTCCCACCTCCTTCCCACCCCCTGGCCCATCCCAGGGGTGAGGGGAGCTCTTGTCCCTGCACCACTACAAGCAAATGTTTAACATGAATTATTCCAGGCGATGACACGTGGTACTTTCAAAGCTCGAATTCAGGCTTTGGTGTGGGCCCTTCAAAGAAGAGGCATTTCTGGTTTGGATCCCGTGGGATGCTGGTGGGGAAGAGCTTAAGAAGCTGCAAAGCGCTCGGCGCGTGTCTAATGAGGGTGGAAGGAGAGCAGGAGCCTGTCTGGGGAAAAGCAGGAAGGGGCTGCAAAGGGCTGGGGGAGCTGGGCTGGCTCTTTTTAATGCTGGGCCTGGAGCTTCGATCGCTCTTAAGGTGTGAGCCGAGGTCTGGTGCCACCTGCAAGGGGACCACCCTTCCTGCTCAGCCTGTGCCCCAAAACAGTGCCCATGGCACTGGCGGTGTGTGGTGCTCCCGGGAAACACGTGGGCCACTTCCAGTGGCAGCAGAAGGAAGCAAAACCTCTCTGCATTGGCACTTACCACCTACCACAGGTAAGCAGGTACCTGGGAACTCTTCACCACTCCTTTGAATTTGCCCCCTTTAGGAGGTCACTGGTCACATCTCCATCACCACCCTGGGAGAGGAAAAATCATCTGCGAACAGATTGGTTGTACAGAGATGAGAAAAAAAACACCTTTATTATTATTGTCATCATCATCATCAACTTTCTCCTGCAGCCACTTACCTGGAGCAGAGATGGACTCCAACCCTTTCTCCATATTCTGCCCCAAAGGAGGAGGAGCATACCTGGAAAACAATTGCCATTCACCCCGCCAAGCCGACACAATAACTTCCCTTCGATCACAAAAATACATGAATAAACATCTGTCATCCCCACATAACCTTTTGGGGTGTCAGCTGAAATTGTGCTGCTGTCTCTGTGCTTGATTCCCAGCCCAACCCCATCCCTGATATCTCCAGCTCTCGGGGCTGTCATTCAGCTGCAATTTCCCACTCTGGAAACTGTGAATCCTCTGGCACTGTCAGGATATCATTAACCTTTGCTTTGGATTTAAATGGTCTCTCCTTGTCAGTTCAGAGCGGTGCAGTCATTTACTTCCAGCCTCTTTCCATCCTGCAGGTTTTGGGCTTGGTTGCAGCACAACCTGGAGCTCACACAACCCCACACACCCAGCACGAGTCTGTCCCTGCCCCACCATGTCCTCTCCACCTCCAGGGAGCATGTCCATGGCAGAATTAGCACGTCCACGCAGGAAACTCCACCCTGTTACTCCTCCCCTTGTCACAAGTCTGTCTCCAGATCTTTAGGCACTGGAAGAGGCTCTAAGGTCTTTCTGATTCCTTCTCTTCTCCAGGCTGAACACCTCCAGCTCTTCTGGCCTCTCCAGAGCAGAGGGGCTCCAGCCCTTGGAGCATCTTCATGGCCTCTTCTGGACTCTCTCCAGAAGCTCCACATTATTTTCATCTTGGGAGACCCATTGATCGGAACTTTTGACCCAGGCATGGAGTTAGTTCCCAAGGTGGAATGGCTTCCCACTGCCAGAGGGCAGGGTTAGACGGCGTTTTGGGAAGAATTTCTTCCCTGGGAGGGTGGGCAGGCCCTGGCACAGGCTGCCCAGAGAAGCTGTGGCTGCCCCATCCCTGGGAGTGTCCAAGGCCAGGTTGGACGGGGCTTGGAGCAACCTGGGCTGGTGGGAGGTGTCCCTGCCCATGGCAGGGGGTGAGACTGGCTGGGCTTTGAGGTCCCTTCCAACCAAAGCCATTCTGGGATTCTGTGAGAGTGGTGGATGAATTGCAGCCCGACAGTCACTGTCAGACTCCTGGACAGACTTAGCCCTTCTTAAAAAAAAAAAAAAAAAGATAAAAAAATGTAGGAAATAAATAAAACCTAGAAGAGCAGAATGCAGCCGAGATCAGATCGTGGGAGAACAGCACGAGTCAACTCTCACTCTGGAGGGCTGAGGGCAATGAAATCTTCAGGGACTACTGAAGAGACATGGCCCAAATCACCTTTGCCATGGTCAGGAGAAGCCAACCACGTTTTGGGGCCGAAACTGGTCGTTTGGTGATGGAGCTGCAGATCTCTGCACTGCCAAGGCTCTGCTCTCCTCTGAGACCCAGCACCGCATGAATGTTGAGTGATCTTCAAATATACAAATATAATGAGGAGTGGGGAAGGGCTGGGGGAAGCGGAGCCATCAGATCTGGGATGGGGGCCAGGCCCTTCCCATCGTCCTGTGTCGCTCCCGAGAGGCAGCAGCAGCTCCTCAAGCTCCTGTGATGGGCACAGAGAGAGACTCAGGCTTGCTTTTGAGCAAGGAAACAAGATTTTCTTCTTTATTCATTGTTTCCCTCCCAGCAAGGGAATTTTCTCCTCCTAGATTTCACATCCCAGGTCAGAGCCCAGCATTTAACACAAATTAATGGGAAATGGAGGTTTTGCAAAGGTCTGGGAGCCGGGAGAGGGGAAAGGGCAGTGCTGGGTGAGGATTTCTGTAATATCAGGTGTTTCCATCATTTTGAAATGGTTCCTGTCTGTCATGCTGCTTTGCATGTGAATTTGCTCTCAGCTCACGCTGGAAGAAGAGGGCACTTTTTCTAAGCACCAGAAAGGAAGTTTTGATCATTTTGGACTAGTTTTGTCCATCAAAACCAAACGTGCAAATCAGGAACCATGTGGAAATCAGGTCTGTCCAGTGGAAAATTTGATGTTTAACTTGAAAAATCACTTCTGCAAGTGCTAAAAAAAAAAAGTTGCAGGTCCCTTCCAATGATGTGATTCCAGGAGCACCCACTCCCTCTGGACAATTGTGGCAGATGAGCTGGACCCTATCCTGTGTCCTGGACAGGCACAGAGATGTGGGATGGGGATGCAGAGTCTTTAGCCTTATTTTGGCCCTATTTTGTCTCTATTTTAGCCTTTTTTTGCCTCTATTTTTAGTCCTTTTTTGGCCCCATTCTGGCTCTGTTTTGGCCCCATTTTGGCCCATTTTGGCCCCATTTTGACCCCATTTTGACCCTGACCAGAGGTGTGATGCTCAGGGGTGGAGTTGCTGCTCAGCAGTGAGCCCCAACCCGCCCACCCGCGTGTGCAGGACACGGCTCCCCACGGTGCCATCCTCCCAGATCATTAGAAGAAAACAATTACTATGCAAATCTTAATGAATCAAGGCCTTAACCCACAACTGGGAACATAAATATCAAAGTGCAGGCTTTGATTGAAGGCAGAGGAAGAGCTGTAATTAATTCCATCACAAACCATTGCTCTGCTCCAACCAAGAGCCAGGCTGAGACTCACTACGGGGAGGACAGGTGCCCATGCCCAGTCTGGAACTGGGGTGCCAGACCCCGTCCCACTTGGAGAGTGCCCATCCAGAGGACACAGCTCCCTGCATCTGGATCTTGGCTCCCAGCTTGGAATTAAAAGGTTATTTGAGACTTTGCCAATTGCTTTTAATCTGGTGATGAAAGACGAAGATAAATCTTAAGAGACCCAAATTAATAGAGAGGAAATTGATTTTGTAACGTGTGGACTTGTTTTATTAGACTCCTGCAGGCTGGGCGAGATTGGGAAGGCAGTGGTGGTCGCCTGGGTAATGGCACCAGCTCGGCTCTGCCAGCCCTCTTTGTCCAGAGAGCATCACATCCCACACAGGCACAATCCCTTACCCACCTTAACACAGATACAGAAGAAATAAACTCATCTCCTGCTCTTGGCCCCACAACAACCCTCCAGCCATGCTATGGGCTGATGGGGTGCTGGTGGTGACCTGCCAGGTGCCCAGATCCTTCCCCATCGCTGCTGCATCCCACTTTCTTATTCAAAGGCTGCAGATCCTGCTTCTTCTCCCCCCTCCCCAAATTACCCCCCAAATGTGAAGCGTGACCTTCCAGCTGTGAAGATCTCAACTGCTGCAGTGACAGCCTTGCAATTAAGGGAGTCAGCAGCCAAAGGAACGGGTGCTCGCATCTGTTTATTAATTATAATGACTTGGGAGCGTTCATTAAGAGCTGGAATTCATTTATCAGGCGAGAGGTGAAGTGCCATGCAGCATTAGGGCTCGATTTTGTTTGGGGAGATGGCAGAGGAGCCCAGGAATAAGGAATGACTCTGTGCATTGGGCAGGAAAGAGATGTAGGGATCAAGCTAAGGACATGAGAGGGAGTGGAATTGAGATACATGGCGCATGCCTGCGACGCTCCTGAGGAGTAAATGGACATACATATTATCATTGCAATGTAATTTGAGCAAAGTATTTTCCCAGGATCTAGAGCATTTGCTATAGTTAATTGAGATCCCGAAGTTCAGTGCCTTTCATTATGGCAGAGCTCTGGAGCGGAATGCTCTCAGCTAATGATCAGAGCAAGATGGAAAGGGCATTTACCAGAGCCGCATAATGCGGCTCGGAGGTGGGAGAGTGTCAACAAGCATCCTCTGACTCCTGTGCGTGGTGGAGTAAACCTGGAGTGAGCTGGGAAAACCTTCCTGGGGTTCAAACAGAACTGGAGCCTGGCTTGGTGGAGTCAAGGGCTTGCAGGGAGAAGCTGTGAGTGTATGAATTCACAGGGTGGCTCAGCACCCCAGCCTCGCAGACAGGGATTTGCTTTCCGGGTCTCTTTCAGGATCCTGTCTCCCTGTCCACCTTCCTGGAAGGAATCGGACTGTCACCTCCAGAGGCCTCATGGAGACTCAGGGTATGGCAGGTCTTTCCCTGCCTTCTCCTCGAGCTGCCTTTCTAACTCATAACTACGTAGTTTTCCAAGCAACAGTTTCTCTCTGCCTTTCTCCATCCCAATCTAATCTAAACTAACCACAGGAGCAGTTATCCTAATAACCTCCACCCTGCTGGAGAAATAATTGCCACAAGTCTAGAAGTAAATGTTAAAAAAGTAATAACAGAGCTCAATAACTGACTGAACTCACAGGATGGGAGCCCAGTGAGTGTATCAGTGGCAGCTTCAGTTCTGTGTGTGCCACAGTTCCCCACCTTGTCCCAAGTCCAGCTCTCCTGGAGCCCCTTTAGGCACTGGAAGGGACTCTCAGGTCTCCCTGAAGCCTTCTCTTCTCCAGGGTGAACACCGCCAGCTCTCCCAACCCGGCTCCAGAGCAGAGCCAGAGGAGAGCCAGAGAGAGCTTCAGCCCTCAGAGCATCTCCATGGCCTCCTCTGGACTCATTCCAGGAGCTTCACCTTCTCCCTGTGCTGGGGATCCCAGAGCTGGACACAGCTCTCCAGGTTAAGACATCTTTGCATCAAGCAGGAAAGCCCACTGTGGACCCCACTGGGGTGACAGCCCAGTCCTGCACCTGCCAGGACACACCAAGCCCTGTTTTTTGGGTCATTCTCATGCATCTGGCATGTTTTTACGCCAATTCCCGTATTTTTGCCCATTCACCCACCATGGTATGAACTGACCCCACCCTTGGGGGGATCAGCAAAGCACACACCAAAGGCTTGACTTGCACCATTGGAGCGATGTCACCTGCCATAATCCCTCCACTCTTTACCTCTTCCAAACACAAAGGTGATATTTTATCACCAATCAGGCTGCAAACCCACGGAACACCAAGGGCTTGGGGTGGGGGAGACACCCCACCCCCAAAAAAAGTCTCCCCTGGGAAATTTGAGCCCTCAATCATTTTGATGTGTGCACCTCGGTGCCTGTCATCCATCCCACTCCACCTGTGCACAGCAGGCTTCGCTTTTCATTAGAAATAAAAATAACCCTTGTCAGAAGGTGTTGTGGTTTTTTTTCCGCGGTTGAACGCGGAGACGGCAGATGAGTGTCGGCTGAGCCGGGGCCCCCTGGCAAGGCTGGAAGCCGGAGTATTTCTCTGGAGTTTTTCTAGGTTTAGCGAGGCGGAAAATAGACGAGGAGAACACAAAAGCAAAGGCCGTCACTCAGGGTAACTTTATCTCGAATTAATCCTGCCAAAACGTGGCAGCGAGGGAAAGGCTGGGAGGGGAAGGGGAAAATAAAATCAAATGTAATACAGAGGAAGTTCTAATAAAGAGATGTTTTTTCCCCAGCCCTCTGACACAGGTCCTTGGGCGCTGGAGTTTGGATTTCTCCCACCTGCTGAGGTGGGTGCCCAGCATGAGGCCAGGGTGCTGCCCAGCACATCACAGCACCCCTGGGCGAGGGAGGCACCAACACAGGCAAATTCAAGGCTTTCACCTGCAGGAACCCAATTCCAGCTTCTTATTAGAACCAAAGGTTGGGCAGGGAAGAGGAACAGCCCCAAAAATAAGGGTGTTGTGCACAGCTGAGTGTTGCTGGGAGATGAGGGGTGACAGCATCCACTGCTCAGGAGGGAAAGCATGGTGGGAAAGACCCTGTGGACACATGGAACTGGGAATTTAGATGGGAGTTTGGGAGCACGCAGAGATCCTGGTCTTAGCTCTTCTCCCCCTTCACTGAAGGCCATCTTTGGGAATTCACTTTAAAAGCTGAACAAGAGAAATACCTTTGGCACCAGGTTCCACTCTGGGGATCTGCAGGTCCTCTCCTCCTTTTACCATCACTCTGCTTTCCACCAGTGCTTTTATTTTATTTATTTTCCCTTTCAGCTTCTTCCAAACACCTCCATCCAGTTGCTATAGCACCTCTTGTGCCAGAAATGTCCTCCTTGCCCACAAATCTGACTGATTTCAACTCAAAAGAGGTTGAGGGGGCAGCAGGGAGGTAGGGGCTGTACTCTCTGCCTGTCCCTCAGTCAGGGCAGACAGAGCCCACCCAACCACTGGTTTTGGGGTGCAGTTTGTAGGTCTGGTACCATCACTCCCCTCTCCCTGGGCCCTATTTATAAATAAATAGTTTCTCACTGGGAAAAAAAAACCCTCTTGATTGCTGCAAAAGAAAACCTACACATCTGTCTGGGGTTAGCAAGGTGTTATTTTGAGCCAGTTCTATTTTAAGGTGGTGCTGGTGCTGGGGGAAGTGAAGCAGAGTGCGTGTGTTTACACGGGGAGCTGGGGGGGAACTGTGCCATTGAGCCTTGTCTGGCAGAAACACCTTGTTCCCAGCTCCTTCTCTCTCCTGGATTTTTTGTTCCTGATACCCCACATCAGTGTGGGGAACAGGGCTGAGAACTCTCCCTGCTCCCTCCCTATGGGCAAACTGGGACCAGTGTGAGAGTTGTGCTGGGCTGTGGGTGCAGAGAGGGGGGTGGCTCAGAGCTGAGCTGCAGCTCTCCCTGTGCGATGCTGCTGTCAGTGACCACACTGGTGCCAGGGAAGGATGACATTTTAATTTCCTTCTTTGTTAGTCCAATCTTCCAGGACATTTGACTATCCAAGGGTGGGTGGGCGCAGGGTGCGAGGGGCAGCACCTGCACATCCCCTGTGTCACGGTGCACGTGGTAAGACAGTGAAGGGCTAAAGGGGTGCAGAGACACATCTGGCAGACGTGGCTCTGCTCAGCCCTAACACATCTGGACAGATGAGCTTTGTCTGACAGAGCTCATCGGGCAGGGAGCAGTCAGGGGCTCTGCAGCATTAACCCCACAGGTGCTGCAGAGAGAAGCTCAGCTGGGGAAAAGTCAGCAATCCCAGGGAGGGCTCTGCTCCAGCTCCCCATTCCTAGCCTGGCTGGGTGATCTCAGAGAGGTGTCAGGATGTGCATCCATCTCCCTGAGCATCCTGAGCTTTTGGCAGAGGGTAACATTCACACCCCCAGTAAATACTAAAAAAACCATCCAGGTAATACGGACAAATGTCCAGTGTGCCTTCGGAGTTCCTCCAAGAGTGTCTGTCACGTCCGTAGGAAAATCAGCCAAGCCATTTGGGAAGCAGCCAGGTGGCAACCTGAAGCTGGAAAGTGACTTAAAACTCCAAAGATTTACAGCCATCCTGCACTCAGAAACCCTTTTATGTGATTAAAGAGACAGCCATGGGCTGTGTGTCGGGGTGGAGTGGGACTGTTTGTACCCACTGTGCAGCCACGGTGCATCTGAGACCCATTCCAGAGGAAGGGAAAAACAGACAGAAACCTCTCTATAGAGACTGAAGCCTCCTACAGGTGTCTGGAGGCTCATATGTGCCAGTGAGAACAACCTATATGCTTGTGATGGCATCCCAGTGTACTGGTGTGATGGGTACCCGGCTGGATGGCAGGAGCACACGGAGGGCATCCCTGTGTCAGCGGATACCCCGTGTGTCAGTGTGACTGGTGCCTGGGTGGATGCCAGGAGCAGAAGGAGGGCATCCCGATGCCAGGGGGCACCCATGTGCTGGTGTGACCGATACCTGGACGGACGATGGGAGCTCAGGGGGTGCATCCCCGTGTCACACGTGTTGCTGTGAGCGGTTCCCAGACGGGTGCCGGGAGCACACGCGGCACATCCCCGTGTCAGGGCTGCACCGAGGTGCTGTGCATGGTGCTGTGCTGTGTCGCTGGGTGGCATCACCCGGACAAGCCCATGTCATGCACAGAGTGCCCAAGGGTCAGGGCTGGCATGTCCCAGTGATCCCACAGAGATGTTTCCTCCGAGGTTATCTCCAGGTCACTTCCCAACACTAACAGAGAAGACAGACAATTTTTTCCTGCCCAGTGACCAGGCTGAACTTCCCAAGCTGTTCGAGTGCCTGTGACTGAAAACTTCAGCTCATTAATTAAGCCCAGAAAATTAGAAGCTCGCCTAAATATAGCTGCCCAATGAGACTGGAAAATGAAAGGAAAACATCCCTGCAGAGGCCTCACCCACCCACCCACCCGTGCTGGCAGGGAAATATAAGCCAGAAATTCCCTTTCAAACTCCGCTTCCCCCGTGCCTGAGTGAAGCGTCGGGGACCCGTGCGGGGGAGAAATTCCATTAGAAACAGAGCTGTTCGTAAAGAGCTTGGTCCCGTCTCCCATCCTGCAGGTCCCTGGGACATGGGAGCTTCCTTCAGGATGGGGAAACCTTCACTTTGCTGTGCAGTTGGAGAACGTGGAGCGGGTTCCCGGGGCTTGTGCTGGGAGTGACCAGGGCACAGGGATCAGCAATTCCCATATGGCACATCTCATCCAGCCTTAGTAGACTGTTTCCTATTTTATATTCTGAGTAATCTAACGCACCTCAAACAAAAGCCTCTCTCCCTGCCTCAAGCAGAGCAATTCCCCACCACACTTGCACACTCCCACCGGGCACAGACCTGCAAATTGCCATCCTGGAGGACTGATCTGGATTATTTTGCTGGACCAAAAGCACTGGAAATGGTGATGATGAAGCACCCCTTGCTCATGCCCATGGGCAGTCTCAGCCAGCTGCTACCTCCTGGGAGGTGACACTATCCTGGCCTCAGTGCCTGAGCCTGGTCTAATGCATGAGCTTCTCTGGTGGCGGGGGAGAGCCAGCAGAGCAGCCAGGATGGAGACCTGCAGGCGGGCTGCCTCCTCCTGGGATACAGGCTGCTGTGGTAATGAGGACAGAATAAATACCAGGCAGCAGTTGGCCATAATTCCCCAGCTGAGGAAAGCAGGGTGGTGGGTTAAGGACAGCCCTCAGGGCTGGATCTTCAGCTGCTCCAGGAGGAGAGCAGAGAGGGGTCCCCTCTCCTCCCTGTGGTTCCTCTGGCTCAGCAGCCCCTGGCCGGGTCTTGCCACACCACAATTCTCATCGTGGCCCACTGAAATTTATGAAGCCGTTTCCCTTCTGTCTCCCTCTCTTTCAGCTTCCAGGGCCTGTGAGGACAAAACCAAAAGTGGTGACAGGCTGAGTGACACCCATAAACATGGCATGGAGGGTCTGAATGCCAGGTCCGGAGTGACTCAGCTTCCCAGTGACAGCAATACCTGAGTGTCTCAATTAGCAGCAGCTCCAAAGAAGATGAAATGACTAATGACTAATCTCCCTGCACTCTTCCAACCAGTTTTGTTCTCATTTCATTCAGCTAAAAAGCCTCTGCTCCCTGCTCTGGCTGGGGAGGAGCGAGCATAGTGGCAGCAATGGCAGGAATGGGGGTGGCTCCTGCTCATGCTGAACTGCCCAAAGGGGTGGGATTTTCATGGCAGGTTGGTGGGGTGATGAGGCTGGATGGGGCTTGGAGCACCCTGGTCTAGTGGAAGATGTCACTGCCCATGGCAGGGAGTTGGAACAAGATGATCTTTAGGGTAACTTCCAACACAAACCCATTCTGTGATTCTATAAACCCAGGTACAGGGGAGGCAGGATGGGGCCACTGGAGCTGAGAGGGACTTTGGGGTGCAGTGGGGAAAGCGATTTAGGACTGATGTGGTGTAGTCCTGCAGGGATGTTTCTGTGTTGAGGTGGAGAAAGTGAGCAAGGCATAGGAGCAAACCCAAAGGAAGCAAGAAGATGAGGATAAAACCTTCCCTGTTGCTCCCACAGGGTTCAGCTGGTATTTGGGAAGTTATTCCGGGAGGTCCCCCACTGTGGTGTGGCTCCTCATCAGCTTTGGCTCATGGTGGGGAAAGCCAAACCCCAGTGTGGGTGTAGTTTGGACCTTCCATACGGAATGGGTTACATCTGCGGTGAGGCTCTTTGCAGCATCCCACGCAGCTTTTCCTTATTTAGCCCATTCCATATTTATCCCACAGGCTCCTCTCCCTACACCAAACCTCGTCTCAGTCCAGCTACCCTGGCTCTCCTGGTGAACTCCAGCCCCACTGAGCAGCTGGGCTGGGAACATCCCTCCTGGAAATGGAACTGGAAGGGAATCAGCTCATGGGTTATTTCCTCATGGAGAGATTTCTGTGTGTAACAAGCTACTAACAGCACCAGGCACAAGGATGCTGTTGCCTTGATCCACAGCACCCGTGTTTGCACCCAGCCAGGCTGGAGCTCAAAGAGCCATTTTTAGGCTTGGAAGCTCAAAAGATTCATCAAGATTTTATAGGTTTTGCTCTGCAGTTATGAAACAGTGACCACAAGCCAGATACCTCTGTCCTTTACCTTCCTGCAACACCGATGACTTTGGTGCAATAGGGAGCAAACCTCAGCCTGCCATTTTTCACTGCAAAGACAGAATTCAGCCTTGATAAAGCAAAGTACCAATGACACAGCTGAAAAACATCAGCGGGGCAAAGAGCGGAGAAAACTTCCCCGGGCTTCCATATGGCATCGCTCCATCTTGGACCATGCTGTTATTATATTTCATCCAGCTTTAGCTGCTTTCTGTGTTATCTGACGCGGGGAAAATGTTGATGGGAGGACTCCGGTGCAGACATTTGGATTTCTCTCCCGCCACATTTGTATTCTCCCCAGGACTGAGCCGTTTTCAAAATGTTTTGTTAAGTTAATTTGTATCCGCAGCCACTTGTGAATTTTTCAGATTATTTGATCTGTAACTGAACTAACATGAAGAGTAACTATTGTTCTGCAGGAGCAGACGGTGCCACAGCGTGTCTTACGTGTTTGATGCGTGCCCGTCTTCTAACCCCGAATGAGGTCCCCAGGCACCAGCAGTGCTGCTGGAAACCAGTCTGGGGATGGCACTGGGAGCATCCCTGCACTGCTCCAGGCTGAGCTGCCACCCCGCAGCTCCCAGGCACCATCACCCCAGAGAAAACCTCTTGCTGGGAGGCATTTACCTCCACTGCAAATTACCCCAGAGAGTGAATTGTGCCTCAAACACGCTCCGACAGACATGGGAGCATCTTCCTGTCTCTCATGACACATGATTTTTGGGGAGCACCTGAGAAGGGCAGGTTTGCTGGAGCAAAGACCAGGTTGGACAGTGCTTGGAGGAACCTTGTCTAGCAGAAGGTGTCCCTGCCCGTGGTAGGGGGTTGGAAAAAGATGTGCTCTGAGGTCCCTTCCAACCCAAACCACTCTATGATTCTTGGAGCCTCAGTGGGTGCTGAGCTTTGTGGTGCATCCCCTACCTCTTTTTGCTTAAACACCAGAGAGGGGTTTTAATTCTCTGTGTCAAACTTGGCAACTCTTGCATTTGGGCACTGAGGCAAAGGCTGGGGCTGGTGTGCAGCCCTGGGCAGGTTGGATTCACATGATCCCTCCCATCGCTGTGGTTATGGGTGAATTCATCCCTCGCTGGTTTTCTGTGGAAACAAACTGTTAAGGGCTTGGAAGCAAAGAGAAAGCACAAAGTTGGAGTGAAGTCTGATGGTGAGCTCAGTTTTACCCCTTCCTGCTGCTCCATCAGCCACACTCTCTTGGCACTGCTGCTGCGTGGGAGCCAGGATCCAGTGGGATGACAGCAACAGAGAACCTCTCTTTAAATTCCATCAGGAGATGACTTTCTGTCTCAGATGGACCCTGGGATGAGTATTTTTGAGTGATTTCTCAGCTGCTGCTGAGATCTGCCGCAGGAGGTTATGGATAAGGCAGGCTCTGGAAGCTGGGGGTTGGTCGCTCCCCACAACTGACCTGCCAAAACCTTCCAGTGAGTTGGAAGGAAATGGGAATTAAACAGGTACGTCCCCATTAGGCATCTGGGAGAAGCAGAAGCAGCAGTTACCATCCTTGGCCCGGGGTCACAGCACAGGCTCCGAGTTTATGGATCCACACCTGCCCGTTCAACCGGCAACAGCCCGGCATCGATCACACACTGCGCTTGTTCCTGAACGTGTTGTTTTGCCGGTGTTAATTTAAGAACTGAATTCAAATGCCATCAAGGGGGAGATCAATAGCTTTTTTCACAACCCACTGGTGACCGTGTCTGGGCGCAGCAGCTGCAGCTCAGACTCACTCTTCACACAGCTTTTAAATGGATTGAAAGCCAGCGGAAATAAAAAAGGGTTGGAAAAGAAGCTGGGAGCAAAGCTGGCTCCAGCACAAACCCCAGGCGTGAAGGTCAAGGCCAAAACACTGATTCCCCCTTAAGTGACGGGAGGTGGGTCTTGGGTTTCCAGGATGAGGATGGTAACAATTCTTGGTACACTTTGGAGGACCCACAAAATGTGTCTGTATGGGCTGGATCACACTGTTGTGGTCCTGCATGGGTGGGGCCCTGAGCAAGCCCGTCTAGTGCAAGGTGTCCCTGCCCAGGGCAGGGGCTTCCAATGAGATGGTCTTGAAGGTCCTTTCCAATCCAAACCATTCCATGATCCCATGACTGTTTTACACCTCAGGAGCACTGCGGAAGCTTCTCTGCACCAACCACCCCTGGGCTTGTGAGAAGATGTTGTCATTCGCTTTGGCAGACTGATAAAAAAAGCCCAGAGGGGCAGGATTTGGGGGCACATCTCCACAGGCTCCATGTGCACCTGAAAACTCACTCATTAGTCATGAGGACGGGCAGGAATTGCACATCCCTGCAGTCATTCACGGCTTTATGGCAAGTCATGAGATATTTGGTATTTTCCTTCAAGCAAACAAAAGCAGATGATTAAGGAAGAGGCGCAGCTTGCTCGCTTTCAGGAGGAAGACAGCTTGCAAAATGCAACTCTCAGAGCTTCAATAAAACTCCAGAAAGCAAATAAACAGCCTTGCTGAGAGGAGAGGGCTCCCGGTTTCCTGAATTTTAAGCCAGAATTGGCGTTTCGAGGGGAAAGATGGGGATTACCTCCTGCAAAATTGGCATCAGTGGAATCACAGGAGAGCATGGATACTGAAATGCCAGGAGAAATGAGTGTCAACCCCCGTCTGACTTTTCAGACTGTATAGACACCAGAAACTTCTAAAAGTTTGAGTGGAAACCATTTCCAAATGGAAAACCAGAAAGGAAGCAGCAGAATTTCACCCTTCTTCTAATTTTATTGTATTTTTTTTGTTATTGTTTTCATTTCCAAAGCCATTTTTGCCTAAGGCAACAGGTTTATACAAAATGCCTCACTCTCACAAGAAAATAATAATAAAAAAAAGGACTATTTGCAGACGGAAAAATATTGTGTCAGAAATTTCCTGGCCGCTTCTCCATTTCATGCCAATGCTTTGAAGGGCTATAAATGACTGTACAGCAGCAAATTTGGCCACTGAGATTTTGAACCGTGGTGTAGCAGCTCTCTATGCACAGGATTTAAAACCCCCCACTTATGTTATATTTTTCTACACAACTATCTCTCTGCTATAAAATATACATGGAAGCATTGATTGCTCTAGTGATCAAATACCTCCCCCTTCAAAAATACAACCCATCCAGAAACACAAGCATCCTAATTAAGAATAGGTTGGAGAGCTGAATTGCAAATGAATCAATCCCTTCCTCAAAAAAAAAAAAAAGAAATATCCAGTCAAGCAAGACCAGAATGGGCTGGTTAATAATTGATATTTACATTTCTCCCGTGTCTGATCAAAGGATTTGATTGCATGACAAATGAGGAAATTACTGTAAAATATTATACATCCATTAAGGACAGAGATGCAGCAGATAGGACATGGGAGCCCTGGTGATACGGTGTTTGCCACCGGGTACCCCAACCGTTCGGGAAGAGCTGGGCTGGTGGGAAAGAGGATGTTTTCTGGATGTGGGAGACAATCAGCCATTGGTCCCTGGCTTGTAGGAGATGATTTAGGAAGACATGGGAAAGGGCATCTGGGGCAGAGCCTGAGACTTTCCTAGGAGATAAGGTGGGGCTGGACCCCACAGCAGCGTGATGGGCATCCTTGTGGCTGGTTCTGTGAGTCCCTATAAATCCCTGTGGGTTCTGTGAGTCCCTATAAATCCCTGTGGGTTCTGTGGGTCCCTATAAATCCCTGTGGGTTCTGTGGGTCCCTATGAATCCCTGTGGGTTCTGTGGGTCCCTGTAAATCCCTGTG